>CM070650.1:49739497-49865217 GCA_036346575.1 Dendrocalamus sinicus
GCAAGGCTATCAAAGGATGAGACTCTATGCTAAGTTATTTTTAGCATGAAGCAAACTTTATTTGAAATATTGATAAGTAATAATTTGCAATGGAATTGTAAAGAGCATTTGACATGTAATAAAATAACATTTTTACAACTTTGATAATAGTAGATCATTCACAGCCATCCTCGGTTAAGAACATCGCACAATTCCCACCCATGGAAATGGCACACGATTAGACGTTCATGCCATCCCATATGTTTAGTGAAACAGTTTTGAAAAGGAAAACTATATCCATTGTGGTTGCATGCAAGCATGCTCATGACTGCGAGCATGGCTATTTAAATAGTTTTTGACACTCTGCAGAGGTTGTACAATTTTACCACACAAGATAATCAATTATATTGTCAGCAACTTCACGCTTCCTTTAGGGTGTGATGAAAGTTGATTATCATACAGGCTTTGGGTCATCTAGTCCTAATCTTGCACCAGCACAATTAACATCAAATCTCTCTTAGGTACACCCCTAAGAGAGCATTTGAATCCTCACTTAGGTACACCCCTAAGCGAAGACCCTCACTTAGGTCTGTCCCGTAAGTGCGCATTCACCATTGTATTAGGAAGCTTTAGTCCTATCACCGTGGTGTGAGAGCGCATATGAGCAAACCTACCCAGATGCCCTCACTTCATCTGCACCTACCACAATGCAAGGCTAGACCTAGACAACTTAATCAGCCAAAGCCAGAGCCTATATAGCGCAAGTGGTTGTATGGTATAACTTAGATGTGCGGTAATAGCGTTCGGTCTTTAATTAACCCAGACGAGAATCTCCCCTATCTACAAGCGAGATTCCCTCTTGTATGAGATTTTCTTTCACATTTAACAGTGTATCATATAACTCGTCCGCATCCAAAAAAACTAGGTTTTCATTTTATTTGATACCAAAGTAACAGAAGTTCTCCCTCTAGTCCAACATTTTGAAACCAATATATCCATGTGAAAATTTGTTCAATAGTTCAAACTTAGCAGAAACTAGTGCTTGGCTAAGCATCTCGGCCATATATCAATGTAGTATTTCCAATTTGATAGTATATATTGTCTAAATCATGTCCTAGAGGTTACAACAGTAAGGGTATCAAGTTTTCAAGAAGGTTTAATGCATACGAGTGGTCGTCACTACCATTACCCACAGTATAGCAGTTTTAGTAGAACATACTCGCATGCATAATAGATTTTGCAAACAATATACAATAATTGAAATATCGGAATCAACATTGTCAAAGGGGGTGCTTGCCTTGATTCTATTGCTCAGAGAATTATTCGAACGTATTCTTAGAGTAATCTGGCGTGGAGTCATCTATTTGACAAAAATCCAGAAAAATACAAACAAGAGCCAAATAAACATAAACGAGACAAAAATATTTTTGTACAATCAAGAAGATCATGATTTTTGAAAAATTTAGAAACAAAGCTCACTAAATTTGGAGTTCATATGCAAAAGTTATCAGCATTTGAGTTTTGGCTCGGTTTGAATTATCTCTTCTCGGTTGGTACATCACTTTTTACGACTACCATAGTTCTTCGGCCACCACGGTGTTCTTCGGATTTCTAACACACTTCGACCGCTACTCAATTCTATCTACATCTACTGAAGCCTACGACGACTATAACTACCGGCCATTGTAGCTTACGACCACTATAGCTTACTACCTTATGAGTACAACTACTTTAGTGCTTGAACGTTTTGACCACTATGGTACTCGGACGCTTCGACTACCGATCATGGCACTTCAATTACAAAGGTCTTCGGGCAACCACAACTCTGGCCGTATCGCTCACACAGAGCCAGCACTACCGTTCCTCAACCACGAGTATTGCAGCTTACGACTACCCAGATTCAACCACACAAGTCTTTAGACAACTGACCGATTACTACAAGTTTCGACTACCGACTATGGCACTTCGACCACACAGGTCTTCAGACTATCGATCGGTTACGGTAGCTTTCGACTACCGACTACCGACTACGGTCAGCATTTGAAGATTACGAGTCTGTATATAGTCGAAGATTTCGACAACAGTAGTGGTCGAAGATCTCAACTACGTCTGCGGTTGAAGAACTCGACAACGGCAGCGATCAAAGATCTCAACTATGTTTGTGGTAAAAAATTTCTATAACGGCAGCGGTCAAAGATCTCGACTACGGCTGCGGTCAAAGATTATGACTATGGCTGCTATCGAAGATTTCAACAACGGCAGTGTTCGAAGATCGTAACTACATCTGTGGTTGAAGATCATAACTATAGCTATGGTCGAAGATCTCGACAACGGTAGTGATCAAAGATCTCGACAAAGGCAACAGTCGAAGATCTTGACTATTGCTATGGTTGAAGATTTCGACAGTGCTGCCCAATTTCAACTTCGACTGTTACGGTTCTTTTTCGAGTTCGGATACTTTAGTTCTCTTTTATTCACTTCAATTACTTAAGTTCTCTTTTTTGTCTTCACATAATCTACGAGGGAGGAGGAGCTCACATGAAATGGAGGTGGTGCTTGACAAGGAGCAGAGGAGGCTGGTGTTGGAGACTTTGCCGGTGGTGAAGAGGAGGTTCTCGGTGACAGTGAAGTCTAACAGAAGAGAAGCTACAAAAGGGTGCGCATGAGCTTGCTTGCATGCATGCAGAGGTTCGGGTGAAAGGAATTGAGGTATGGCTCACTGGAGAGAGAAGGTCTTACGACGACGTCTAGTCGAAGATGAAGAAGAAGGTCTAGCTTGAGTAATTCACTACATGAAAAGTCAATCAAATCAGTAGGGTGATTAAGGAAGGGGTAGGCACATTAAGACGGAGTTGGGGATGAGAGAAGCCCACCAGAGTAGCAATCACATGGTGGCGTGCTCGCCAGCGTCGCGTATGACTTTGGTTTCTTGATGTTCCAAAGAGCAGAGTGCTCAAGGATAGTGCACGGGAGACCAAGAGGGCGAGCTAAGGAGAAAATGGTACGGTCGATGGGGTTTTATAGGCACAGGAAAGCTAAGGGCAGATCACAGGTTCCCGTGAGCGCAACCGAGCAGTGCGGTCAAAACCAAGCAATGTGAGCGCAACCGAGTAGCAACTGAGCTGAATTTAGGATGGCTCGTGCTCTTGTTACCCATGAGGTATGCCTTGGTGATCATATAAATGAACCTAACTGCTCATGCAGAAAGCCAAAGTTGTTACACAAGCCATGCTCTCATGTCCTCACTGCATGCGGGCCTGTAGGCATGGATCCTTCAAACTTCATGTCCAGGTATTTCTTCAAAGAGAGGGTGATGTAGGCGTGGTGTGGCGAGCTTAGAGGGTTCAAGGTTGTGATAAACTTTGCCACCTTGGATATTGCAGGGAGGACCTGGATTCTGGATGTTCACATGCTGAAGTGTGGGAAGGGTCAGCGACAGAGTCGTCGTATTACAAATGATATGGATGAAGCGCTAGCCAGAGCACCGGGTAGATGCTATGGGCACTACGGTCAGGAGGGGCACACAGCTAGATGATTAAAGCATCTGCTGATGAGTAGGCATACCAGCATGGTTTCTGCAACTAGTTGTTGGACTATGCAAAGTAGCTTCAAGACTATAAATCATTCTACATTGTAATCTGTACTTTGTTAGTTGGCACATTTCATTACGTAGTGTCATAGTAATTGTATCGTATGTTGCACGTATAGTTTGTACAAGTGTTGTGGTATTTTCCCCTTTTTAGTGCTATTGTAAGTATTATGCAATTAGTCTAGTATTGTTTCATTTATTTTTACAAATTATATTTGATGCAGCTTTACATTCGATGTTTTTTGTTCCGCATAAATGCCAACTTGAAGTCATTTTGTCGGTATGGCTCATGAACTTCATAGATCAGACTGACCTTATGGCATCCTGAATGAGCACGTCGACCGATTGCATCGCGCTTCGCGCTGTGTCCCACCTCCTGGGAGCGCAGAGGAGGCGATCGACTTGGGGGTGGTCCGCACGTGTGCACCTCGAGTGGCCTAGAGGCTAGACCCATGCTGGACTATAGGTCTTGTGCCCCATAAGGGATTTAGGGTCTCCCCAAGCTAGGAGGACACATACCAGTTCTTTGCGAACTGGGTTGGCTAGGCGATGGGCTCGGGACCTCAGCTGCAACATCCCAAAGTATGGGAATATTCTAATTGAGAAAAATCTAAAATCATTTATCAATTCCCGGTGTTGTTTAAAAATTTTCGGTGTTTATTCGAGTTTCTTGATTTGCGGTCCTTTCTAAAAATATGATTAATAAAATGCAAATCCTAATTAGGAACAGAGATTATGAAATTCAAATCAAAGAAATCTCGAATCTCTTTGCATTCCCAAAATTTAAAATTCAAAATGGCAAATTGGAAAATCCAAAACCGAGAGTAGATACTTAAATAAAAAATTAATATTAAAATCCCCATCTAATTAATATATCTAAAGGATTCAAATTTGGAAACTAAAAAATTATCTCTCAAAGCTTGACAATCCTGAATTTCAAATTTTGAATCCAAAATTTTGAACTAAGGTCCTAAATTCAAATCCTAATTACAAATTTGATTCTTGAATTTCAAAATTTGCAAAATTCCCAAAAATTTTCTTGCGCGACCCGTTTCTTTTTCTTTTCCCCCGGCCCGTTTCATCTATAGACCGTTCAGACTCTCTCTCCCCCTGGCCCAGTCGTCTCCTTCCTCCCCTTTCCTCCTCCTCCCTCTGTTTCCAGCGGACACCCAGGCAAACAGCCCAGTGGCGCTCCCGCGTAGGCCACGCCGCCCAGTTTCTTCTAGCCCTGCACTCCCCCATTTTCCCCATCACATCCGGGCCAGCAACCCTACCACCGGCTTTGCTTGTGCCATGCCTACTCGACTACGCGCGCACTGCTCCATCACTCGGCATTACTCCTCAGAGGCGCCCATGCCCGGCATTACTCCATCGCGTGAGCCTCTTCAATGCCCTAGTGCCAGCTACCTCCACTCTGCCTATAAAACAGCCTCCCGAGCTGCCCCATTGCCGCTCCCTCCTCGCCCATCTTCTTCTCCCTCGGGCCGACCGACAAGGTAAGACAATCTGGAGACCTGCGTGCAGCTTGCTCTCAGCCAGGAAATTCAATCTTTTGAGAGTTGGAATTTGTGCACTCTGTCCCAAACTGCTTTGTCTCTCAAATTATCATGGTTTCTTGAGATGATTTCCATCTTTTTCTTGATCTTGGTTTTGCACTTTTGCCTCCAGCAATCAGTTAGTATAGTCTGTTTTCAGGCAATCATTTCTAGTTCTTCTTCAGTCTGTTCTGAATGCCTCTATGGGTCCTGCTTACGTTCTTCAGTTGATGTCTTTGCTCTGGTGTTTCGGCTCTTTTCCTTTTTGTTGTGTCTCTTTTGTGAAGCCTGTGTTGATCTGTTGCTATTCGGGCAGTAGGTGCTCAGTCCTTTCTTCAATTTTTCTTTCCAGCCCTGTTTCTGGATAATCTGTCCTCTCAATGGAGGCCAGGCTGCTTACTCCTCTGTAGTCAAACTGGAGTTAATTCCCCGGTCTAACCGGCCCTGTTACTGCAGTCAAACTGAAGTTGATCTCCCGGTCTAACCGGCCTTGTTACTGCAGTCAAACCAAAAGGCTTTTGGGTGGTTGGACCGGCTGCATTTTTTGTTTTTTCTGTCAATCAATTTCCTGCTGTTTTCAGCCGAGTGTTGCAAGGTTCAACCGAGTATGGTTCAGTTTTTGTTGTTTTCAGTAGAGGCTATCTAATCTCTTTTGCCGGTTAGTTCTCTTTTCAATTTGCAATCTCTGTGATTTCTCTGAGATCTTTCTGCAGCTGTGATTGAAATCTTTTGGTATTTTGTTTCATGAATCTCAAGATATTCAGATTTTTGCCTCCAGTGAATACTCAATCATGTTGTCTCATATCCTTTTGGCCGAGCCTCTTTCTATCTCTTTTGTCGATCGGATTTTGTGGTTTTTAGTAAGCATTCGTCTTCTGTCTTCATAGCTATTATAGCTATCGGAGAAGAAGTAAGTGTGGATGCTTCGGGGCGATTTTTGAAGGAACCATTCACCCCCTCCCTCTGTTGCCATTTTCGATCCTACACCAACAAACACTAGAGTGTGGAGAAGAAGCTCAATGGCGTCTGCTCGAACGCATTAGGGCAGAGCCTCGTGATGGAGGAGACCATCCGATCTCTTCTACACCAGGGGAAGCTATCGGACCGCAGTGCGGTTCGTTTGCCCGCCGGCGATGAGACGGAGCCGCATCCGGCGGAGTCAGAGGCGGTTGTCTTCATCACGTACTTCGAAGCTAGACTCCGAATTACGATGGCCATGCTTGTCGGTGATGTTCTCCGGACGTATGGGCTGGAGCTGGCGCCAGCGCGTTTGGCTGTATACAGTTGGGCGTCGTAGACAGAGGGGGCATGGCCCAATGCCACTCTATTCTCATTCCTCCACAACGCGCGGTGCCAGTCGAAGAAGCTGGACGGGGGGGAATACTCAAACTTCGGCAGCGTCAACTTCGTGCTACGATCGCCGTGCACGAAGATCTTCCCCGTGAATTTGACTCGAGCCAAGTGGGAGTCGAACTAGATGCGGCGTTGGTTCTACCACTGCATGGTGAGCAGTTGCAACCTTCAGTGGACGGGTGGGCCCATGGAGTTCAACACGTCACCTTTGGTGCCCCTGGACCGCAACGACTAATACCGGGCACGGAGGCTTGTGGGGATTGCCCTTCGCTTCAATATGTGGGACCTCGCGGAGGAGTACATAATGTACGACGTGGCCCCTCTTGACCAATAATGACACATCCAACCCAGCCCCGTCCGCCCTGACGGGATTCGCCCGTTAGTATCTTTGCTGTCGAAGCCCTCCAATGCTCGTAAGTTCTTCAATCTGCACACTGCGCACAAAATAATCATTGTAGGCTGTTGTAACCTTCCCCCTTTTTCATTGGCAGAACTCCTCCTTGAGGATGAGGAGCGCGTGGCGGTGGTCTTCCTCGGGCTGTACGTGGCCAAGGAGCACAACCTTCGTGAGTCCGTGACGACGAAGCTCGGGTAGATAAGCCGTGTGTGCGAAGCTCTGGGAATCCCCATGCTGGAGCGCGCCACACCGCTCGCTAGCTGGGCTTGCCCCTGAGACGACGAAGACAAGGGGGAGGCCTCTCACCCTCGCTAGAGGGCCCAGTCACCCACCGTCGAATCCAGCCTAGCGGCTGCCCCTCTTGGAGAACCCGCCGGAGCCGAGGCTACGACGGTCACCGACTTCGACTTGGCAGAGTACGCCAACTCCGATTTGGAGGCGGAGGCGGATCGCCACATGCCCAACGACAAGGAGCCTGTGAGCGACATGGGCAATGAAGGGCGCGAAGTCCCCGGGCCTGATGCGGACGCTCTAGAGGGTAAAGCTTCATCACCCGCGCCGACTGCGAAGGTTGATGAGGCGTCTCCGAAGGCGCCGAGCGTGAAGCATCTCGAATGAGTTCACCTGTGGAACTGGCGGAGCGTTTCGAGCTGGTGGTAGGAGCGATGTCAGAGTCAGACTTTGAGGAGGAAGCCGCTAGGGCTGAAGAGGACTCCGCCGTGCAGGATGCAGGTAGCGCCACCGCGGTTTGGTTGGAGGCAGGCCAGACATCTCGACGATCTTTGCCTCTTCGTGATGAAGGTAGGCACAAGTCCTTTTCTCCCTGCAACATCGCGAAGCTCTCTCCGATTTGCTCCCTAATACCATCATCGACATCAGCCGAGACACGATCTCCGGGTCGTGGACAAGTTTCCAGCAACGGGAGCGGTCGCGAAGTCTCCAGCGTACCCGCCCCAAATGTGACCTCGAGCCCCGCTGCCGTGGAAGTCGTCGGCTTGGAGACTCAGCGCCTGACCGTCCCCGACTTCGTCCCTCGACTGGAGACGCTGCGAGCTCTACAAGAGGCCGCTGACTGTGCGGACGCTGGATTGGACCAGCGGGCGCTATCATCATGTGGCTCGGAGCTCCTGGAAGGCACACTGGAAGCTGCAGAGATGAGGGTAAGTGCTCCTAGTCTTGAATTACGCTTATGTTTGAGGCTTCCCTAACAAGTGTGTTGTGCAGGCTCTTGCCCTCGCTCGCGCTCTGCAGGCGGCCAGGGCTCGTGAGTGAGGTGTGTTGGAGGACCGACTTCATGCTGCCGAAGAGGCCAACGTCGCTAAGGATGAGCGCATCCGCTTCCTCGAGACAGAGGGCGCAAAGGCGATCGTGGAGTAGATGCAGCGGCTGTCCTCTGAGGAGCATGATGGGTTGCTTCAGTAGATCACCGCGCTTGAAGAGGAGAAAACTCGACTAACCATGACACTCGGGGAGAGGGACCGGGCATTGGGAAATGCCTCAGTGGCAGCCTGGAACTCTATGGAGGCCCTGGAGAGCGCCCTCTCTAATCTCTCCGTCATCATGCCAGCTCACAGCTTTGGGCCCGAACACCTGTTGAGCACTCTCCGGCGGATGACAACATCATGCACGATGCAATAAACCGAAATACTCGTACGATACATATGCACATTTTTAGAATGGAAATACATTTGACCTAGGGGCCTATTTCGGAATGGCCCGACCTACTACGTGGAGCAGGGCCATTTTTCCTTTCTTACGAGCTCAACGTTGAGCTCCTCGGTGGCCTCTTTGGCCTTAGCCGCTATTAGAGTTAGTAATCTTGTTTAATCATATTCGAGTCAATTTTGCTATATTATATGTGTTCAAGTTGTGTACGAATTTGTTTCTGTGTATGATCAGTTTTTGAGTCCATCTCGAAGTCGTAGTTGTCTCCGTGTCGTAGTGATAGAGTTGGGTATAAAAGGTAAAGCAATCTTACAAGAGGGATATGAAGCGATCGGTGTGATTGAATGAGAAGGAGAGAAATAAAGAAGAGAAGGAGTGGTTTTTGCTCCCGAAAATCGAAGGTGTTCGTGAAGCTGAAGACGTGGTCGTAAATGCTTTAGACTACAGCGATCGAGTCTTCAACGTGGTTGTAATCGAGTTATGACTACTGTGATCAAGTCTACTACATGGTCAAAGGAGCATAATCTACAGTCGAAGCCTCGAGTTCTCGTAAACCAAAGTGGTCATAGCTCGGTTAGAGAACATGCAGCGCAGTGTGAATATGGTTGTAACTCTCGTCAGCAGAAGTTAGGAGTGCGTAGCGTGGTCGGAGCAAACACAAGTGGTCGTAACTACTCTGTGTGTGGTCGTAACTTTCACATTACTTAAATATGCAGGTTTACATAATTATTTGATTACATACATGTTTACATCAAGCTTTTGGAGGGGAGATAATATACATGACTACATCAAATTGCCTATGTCTTACTTCTTCAGGTAATTATCCTTCTATCTTACTCAATTTGATGCCTGATGCTTATTCAATTCATTATATTATTCTTCTTCTAAGGTTATCTGCACCATAGCCAAGCCGTCCACTTGGGCGACTCCTAGTCACTGCCTAGTTAGCCTAGTCGCTAGGCGCTAGGCCATCGCCCGCCTAGCGCCTAATACTTTCTTGAACCTTGCTAATTGCCGGTACATTTTGGTGTCTGAAGGAAAAATAAGAGGATACCAAAGTCAAGAAAAAGGAACGCTGAACAGCTTTAGATCTCATTTTTTATCTTTTTAGTTGTCTTTTGACTTTGATTTTTATCGACTAGTATTGCTTATTAAACCTATTAGTTGTAGCTAAAAGCCACCAATCACAAAACAAATGGAACCTTAGTCAGCATCCAGTGGTGATATTAGGCCCATGGCAAGGTAGGCTTCTGCCTGAGATGTGAAAAATTAACAAGTGTATAGCCTAGGTATTTTTATCCCAGCCCTGGGTAGAGTTGTTGAAGTTTAGCCCAGGTAGGGATAGTCGGCCCACTCGCCTTGCTGGCCCACACGGCTCACCGGCCCATGCGGCTCCAACTCCAACCTCCAATAGTCCAACGTAAACCCTACCTCACCGCCGACGGCTCTCCAAGTCCTCTTGTGCTCTCTCCTCAGCACTTCTCTCCCGACTCCCGAGTCTCGATGATGCTCCCCTCTCTCCTGGGCTCTCGATGGCGCTCCTCTCCTTGCGCCGTTCCCCTCTCTCCCGGTCGGTGGCTCTCCCCTCTCCCGGGCTCCTGACGACGCTCCTCTCCTTGCACCACACTCTCTCCCGGGCACCGGTGACTCCCCTCTCTCCCAGTCCCGGTGACCTGGGCACTAGCGCTCCCCTCTCTCGGGCCCAGCGACTCCCCTCTCTCCTAGCTAAGACCAAGAGGCCATAGCTAACTAGCCTAACCTCAAAACACTGATGGTTCAAGACCAAGAGGTAAATTTTCCTTTTATCCAAGTCTCATTCTTACTGATAATCGTTAGTTTATGAGGAAAGTAAAATTTGCACTTGTTGTATATCAAAACTTTAGATGAGAGGATGAAGGAAGATAGAATTTAGATTATGCACTTCCAGTTTAACATAGTTGCAACTTGCAAATTAAGTAGCAAAAGAGTAATACTTATTAATGTTGTCGATCATGTGATAGGACTTATCACCTTCAGAATCGGTCGTGGTTTGGAGGGAAGTCAGTGAGGCAATTCTGAAGAAGGATGGGAGAAAGCTCGTTAGGCGAAGCGACAAGTAGATGATAGAGCTAGGAAGCTTTACAAGGAGAGGAATGAGAGAGGAGCATACCTGGGAGGAAGAGAGCGAGGGAGTTGTCGACTGCAATGAAGGGCAAGGGCGATGGCGAGTTGGCGACGAAGGCCAGTGGCGCAGTGGGATCTGCCTCCGAGGGCGGCAATGACTGCTGACTGGATCTAGGTCAGCACTTATCTCTTTAGTCTTCACTTACTGCTGACAGCAACAACTCCACTCACTTGATCACTCCCTCTTATCTCTCTGTCCACACTTTACAAGTGCCTCTAACAACCGAGTCCCACGTCCTTCCTCCTAAGTCGCCTGATCGACTAGTCGCTCGACTTGCCAGCACAAGTCGAGTCGCCAGCTCTAGTCACTCCTTCGCCACCGACTTGTAGACTAGTCGATGACTTAATAAGCATGATCTGAATGCAATTAATTGGATAGCATTTGACTTGTTAATAGCATTTGAGAGATGCCTTCCAAATCCCTTGTTGTCTTGTTACTAGCATTTGACTTGTTAATATGTTGGTTTAGTAATGATTATTGATATCTTACCTTAAATTATTTGCTGTAGGGGTTATTAGTGAATACGAAATGAAGCGGACCAAGACATTGTCATCTTACTTTTCGACGCAAGCACAATCCCACCAATTCCTTGCAGATGCGGAAACACCATAAACAGGTGCTAGTAACACGCAACAACTATCTCGTGCTAGTGGTAAGTTAGCTTCTTACAAACGTAAACTTATATTCTTTGTATTTATTCATACACCTATTTGATTTACTCTCATATGTTGTCTTCGTAGGCTTTGGTTCATATCTAACTATTAATGAAGAAATTGCGAGATAGGATAGAGAGCAAATCTTCATTATTTAGGTACTCAAATTGCACCTCTACTAGACTACATTGTCTATATTATGCCATGTTTTTCTTATTATGTTTTATGTTTTATCATTGAACTCAAGTTTTATATCAATGATACATCGCTGATATACTTTTGTTATGTCATGATATGGATATAAATTGGGGTTAGTTTTTGGTTGTTAGAGTTTAGCTCGAGGTGTAGCTAAATCCTGATTTCGTCATTGTCAACATCAATGCCCAGTACGAACCATTAAGATTATTGAGAGGGCATCCGTCAAGCGTGCACATGGCCGGCAGTCTGGCAGCCGTCACTGCCGTTGGGCCACCGCCGGCAGCTCTCTCATCCACTCCCACGGCCCTGCACTCGCCGATCTCCTACCTCTAAAGAAGCATTGAGCGTCGTGGCCTCCCATGTAAGGCTGTAAAAAAAAGCTCGAAGCTCGCGAGCTAGTCGAGTTTGGCTTGTTCTAGGTTTGATTCGAGCTTGGCTCAAACTTTAAGTGAGCCGAACTCAAGCGTGATCTCGAGCTCGCAAATTTCACCGAGCCGAGCTCGAATAGTTCACGAGCCTCGATTTGAGTTTAAATAGTGATACATATTAACTCTTACCGAGTTTACTCGAGCCGAACTCAAGCTCGACCTTTTCTTATTATTGAAAATTAGTGTATGTTTGAATTGTTTTGACTGTTATCGAGTTTACTAGAGCTGAGCTCGAACTCAAAATTTATTATTGAAAAATAGTGAATAATAAATTATTTTAATTGTTGTCGAGCTTCAACGAGCCGAGCTTGAGCCTACTCGAGCTTAGGCCAAGCCGAGCTCGGATCCCAACTCGAGCTCGCCTTGAATTTCTACCGAGCTCCAGCCTGAAAGGCCAAACTTGCTTAAGCTCGGCTAGTTTACAACCCTACTCCCACTGTTCTCATCGCTCTAAGCTCTCTCTTTTGTAGCCAGGCTGCATGATTTAGTTAAGCCGGTGGCCCACTAACCCACTTCTATATGCCATACCTGGCAGGCTTCCGCCGTTGTAGTAATTTGGGACATCACGCTTCCCAAACTCTGGTCTCGACCGGACCGGCATGGCAAGACGGCTAATGGGCAAGCGGTTGGCCAAGCCAAATGTGCAAGCCCACATGATTCGACCTTGCTTGATTATATACTGGTCCCACAAAGGCAATTCACCTTCATTTTGGTCGATTCCTTCATGCGTTGCACGCTACTGCCATATCACATTTACAACGAGCACGAACCAATGCAGATTCACGGAAATTTTAAAACAGAGAAAATTAATACCACTCACTACCAACATAAATGATCAATGATTGATTCATAAATTAGCGTAAATTACACCGGTAGTTCGATGGAAAACATATCGGAAAAAAAGCGCACTTAGGAACAAGACTAAAAACCAAAGCAAAGCATGGGACTTCACGCTTCCCAAACTCTGGTCTCAACGGGATCGGCACGGCAAGACGGCTAGTGGCCAAGCGGGGCGAGCCACATGTGCTAGCCCACATGATCCGACCTTGTTTGATTATATATCGGCCCGGCAGGTCACCCAACACCTCCGACGTGCCCGATCATCGCTGATGGCAACGCCATTGGGGCACGTCAGGCCGGACTGAAGCACGGTCAAAACTATCGGATAGCCTTCTCCTTTTGTGTAGCACCTCATATATCAATATAAGATACTACTATGAAACACTATCAACAAAATAAGAAATAAATAAGAACAGCCTTAGAAATCACAAAGAAATTAGAATTTTAATAGAGAACCAACAGAAGCTGAAATAAATATTTAAAATATAGAACCGGTCCACTTTTAACCAAATAAATAGTAAAAGAGAACACAGATAGTGGCAAGCCACAGTGTTGAAAAACTCAAGTGCTCCCATCCATGCATGTTACTATTACTCTATTGGCCTTTTACTTGAGAATGGAAAGAGCAAGCGTGAGATTTGGAAATCTCAGCAAGTACCCAACAAGGGTTGCAACACGGTGAATAAAGTATAAGTAAGGCAAGCAAGTAATTGACTCGGGTTAAATGCAATGAAACTATGTTATCGAAAACACTGATACGGATCGGAGATAGAGATCACAAAAATAGTGGAATTAAAGATAATTATTATTTAGCAAGTTATGTCAAAGGCACCGGCGATTGCCTCCAACATACTCGGTTATACGAGAGTAGTCAGGTATATCCTTGTCCTCGACTGTATAACCGCCAATGGGGTGTAATATCCTAAGTAACAAGAGTATACGGCCCCCCATATGTTACCAGGTGGGTGAAAATCTTCCCTATATATGGGTAACCTCGGGCTAGGTAACTGTTATTTCCTTTATTAGTGAGTTATCCGAAATGTAATTAAGGAGTCAAGGGTAACTAAGGTGAAGTTATTATATAGCAAGTTATGGCACTGGCGATTACATTCCACATACCCCGTTATACAAGAGTAGTCAGGCACAACACTGTCCTCGACTATACAACCGTAGACAGGGTGTAAGATCATACATAACGAATGTGTACGCCCTCCTGTACATTATCAGGTGGATGGAAATCTCCCCTATATATGGGTAACCCCAGGCTAGATAACTATGGTATTGTTAACAGGTTATATGGTGTGAATTTCCAAGAACTAAGAGATGACTAAGATAATGTTATGAGAAGTGACAGGATGTGCTACGGTTGAAAATGGAGAAACATAATTCCCGATAAGATGGCGATGTGGAATGATAATATGGTGATAGTGATATAGGAATTATTCTAAAGAGGTATTATAACATAGCTCACACAAGGTTGTCAACCATCTAAGTTTTATTATGTGATAAGTGATTATTAATCAGATTAACAGTTTAATATATACGTCCTTCATGGCTCACATACAACATCATACAATTAATGGATCATGATATTAGGAAACTAAAACATAGCAGCCCTAATGTCCCTAATGATGAAAGAGTGCTAATAATTTAAACCTAAGTTAAAACATGTTCATATGCCACCCCATTAATGATTCAAGCATGAATTATAAAACACTAATTAAAGCATGAGTTCTAGAACATTATTACCAAATCATTCTAATAAACCTAAAAGCATATGAAGTACGATAACCTAGAATATCATGGTATGAATACAATATTAGAAGTCTATAACTAGGCAAGTATTAGTATACAATAACAATTAGGCAAGCATTGGTGATGTGATAATAACCAGATAAGATTTAGTAATATGCTATAGCCAGGTAACTTTAGTGATCTGATATTAGCCGATTAACTTTGATGATATGATATTAGCTAGGTAACGTTAGTGATATGATATTAGCCAGGTAAGCTTAAGTGATGTGATAATTGTACTCAATGGCAAGGTGACAAGTAATCTGGAAATACGTGGTATGCGAAACGGAGAGGTCACAGCCACAAGGTACTTGCCTTGAGCACATTTGGCAGAATTGCTGCATAAAGGACCCAGAATGTGCAACTGCCCGAACGCTCCCTCAACAGCTGCATGTGAACCTAAATGGTGGAACGGAAGTGAATCAAATGAGAGTTAAGATAAAACTATGGAAGGACAGAAAGAGATCGTTCAGTTGGAACGAAACGCGTTGGCTAGAATTTTGCCGTGCGAAACACTGTTCGGTCGAGCGAACACCACTTGTCCACGTGAATGGCAACTCGCTACGTGAATCAACAAAAATCCCGCACGAACACGGGTTTCGGCCCCGCATTTGACCAGCCGACCACGTGCCCATGGAAAAAAGGTCACTGGTTGCCCCAGCCATCACCGTCGCCTCCAGTCGGCCGGCCGCGCCGCGCCACCGCCTGTCATGGCCACCCGCGCCACGCGTCGGCCGGCTGCCGCGCCAAGCCACCATAGCTGTCGCCTCCACCAGTCGCTCGGGCTCTTGGCCGCTACCGCCTCTGCTGCCCGTCGGCCGTCACCAGCGTTCCCGCTGCTAGCCACCGCCTCTCGTGCCAGCCCTCACGAATGCGCCGCCACCGAGCGCCACAGTCGTGCTACTCGGCCCGCGCCGTCGCCGCCTCAGCCCGCACTGCACTCCGGCCTCCGACCGTTCTGCCTCCTGGCCTCCAGCCGCGCGGTGCCGTGCGACTGTGCCATCCCTTGGCATCCGGCTGCTCTACGCTCTGCGCTGTGAGTCGTGCCACCGTCGCCATGCGCTACTAGCCTCACCACTATCGCCGCTGCAAGCTGCGCCACCACCGCTGTGCATTGCCGCTGCCGACGCCGCCCCCAGCGTCGCCTCCGCCGGTGCCACTAGGCCCGCGCCGCCCAAGCAGGAGAGAGATAGTGGTTGAAAAGGAGATGGGTTTCTTTATCTGATGAGAGAGAGATTGAAAAAAATATGCGAATGGGAAAGTGATTAGACGGAAGATAATTACATGGGTTTTTAAAGGCCAATTAGGGTTCCCCTTCTTTTTTGTGGCCCCTTCCATCAAAAATCGAGGCGCTACATTTTGGTCATGTTAGCAACTGAAGATACGAGCGACCACATATGGAATAAGAATACCTTCATTTGAAATGAGACATTCTCGACATAAATCTCAATTCTAATGTGTTCTTCATAGCTTTTTCCCATACAATATACTCGCAGGGATTACAACCACACCTATGCGAAAATTCACAATCCACAGAGAGTAAATCATAAAGCATACAACAACCTATACTGAAATTCATATGGAATAAGAATACCTTCATTTGAAATGAGACATTCTCGACATAAATCTCAATTCTAATGTGTTCTTCATAGCTTTTTCCCATACAATATACTCGTAGGGATTACAACCACACCTATGCGAAAATTCACAATATTCCACAGAGTAAATCATAAAGCATACAACAACCTATACTAAAATTCGCATGTACTAGAAGTTGACCTTAAACATCTAACGTGCCTCTAGTGTTGTGATACTCATTGCATTCACAGAATTTTCCACGTTTCTAGCATCCCTTGTTTCATCAGTTCCGCAAGTACTTGGAGCAAAATATACAGGTTGCTTTGGTGCTGGAAGCTATGTGCTTTCGCTCTCTAACATGAACACAGCCGATGACATAAGTGGCCTATCATCCGGATGGTCTTGAACACACAAGAGTCCTACATGAATACACCGTAGAACTTGATGAAGTGGACAGCTCTCAACAACAGAAGAATCCACCAATTCTGTTGCTTTTCCATCTTTCCATAATATCCACGCCTATGCCAATAGAATCGAGTTCTCATCATCAACTTACTATATTTTGTTTGGGCTGTTGAAATTTTGAGCATTCCACAATACTTACATAAGCTATAAGGCTGGGAAAATTCTTAATGACTTGTGGTGAGCTGATCTTCAAGCCACTTACAATCTCCAAGAGAAGAACACCAAATCTATAGGTGTCCGATTTGACAGAAAAGGCACCTCCCATCACATATTCAGGCGACATGTAACCACTGTTCAAATCATTTCAACAGCAAGGAATATTGCACAATTGAATTTACCTAGACCATGAGAAATTAGAGCATTAAGCTTGCGCATTAAAATTACTTACTATGTTCCAACAACCCGGCTAGTGTTTTCTTGTAGCTGGTTTCCACCAAAGATCCTTGCCATTCCAAAATATGATATTTTAGGATTCATTTCTGCGTCCAACAAGATGTTGCTTGCTTTGAGATCTCTATGAATTATCGTCAATCTTGAATCTTGGTGGAGATAAAGCAGCCCTCTTGCTACCCCTTTAATTATTTTGAACCGCGTCGCCCAATCAAGCATAGAGTTCCTTGAAACATCCTCTAAGATCAGTATGAAACGAAGAAGTGTACTGTCAGTCATTATGAATATGAGAATATCTCTTTTTACCAATATAACAACTTTTCGTGATATGCCATCAGAAGTCAGAACATACCAAAAAGGAAGGCATCCAAGCTTTTGTTGGGTAAGTATTCATAGATCAGTAACTTCTCATCTTCATTAATGCAGCAACCAAGTAATCTAACAAGGTTTCTATGCTGCAGTTTGGCAATTAAAACTACTTCATTTCTGAATTCCTCGATCCCTTGGCCAGATCCCCTACTAAGCCTTTTGATAGCAACTTCCTTGTCACCTCCAAACATCCCCTACGTGATTGCATCATTCTGAGTTAGAGAAAAAAAAGATGAAAAATGATTCCTTTTCTAATGTTGTAACTAGCAAGATAGATTTTTTTGTTACCTTGTATACTTTGCCGAAACCTCCTTTTCCGAGAACGTTGGACTCACAGAAATTGTCTGTTGCAGCAATGACATCTTCAAAGCTAATAAACGGGAATTCTATATTTTCGCCCGCGAGTTCATTGGGAGCACTAAAGAATCCTAGCATCAGTCTCTTCTGGATTTCCTTCTTTTGCTGTTTGCCTAATAGGGACATCAATACATTTTCTTAACACTATTACGACAACGTTGCATTGTGAAGTGTGGTGGTTTTGTTCTACCTTTGTATTTGCATATCCGGACGAGGCCTATTACGAATGTGAATATCAACAAGCATGCAATAACTGGGAGTACAATCTTTACTAGATCAATCTTCTTCTGAACTGCAAAAAGTGTCCCATGAACAAAATAAACGAATTGAATAAAAATTTCAGAGTTTACTACATTAAATATAACTTGCAAGAGTCCCACATACCGATCAGACCAATTATAATGACAACAGATGTGAATTTTACTAACTTTTGTAAAATCAAAATCCAACTTAACAAATATGCCATTTGTTCATCATAAATTGACTATGGACGACATTCTTACATGATCCTTCAGAAGACTACTTTACCCGGAGCTGTATGGTTTTGATTTTCGAAGAACATGAATCAGTAGTCTCTTTCCCTTGCAAACTTGCCTCTGGGTAACAGGGTAAGTGGTAGGACATCATAATTACGTGACACGGCAATAGTATTAGATTGAGGTCTCCACTGACTATATGGCATAATTGCCTGCTGTAGGGCCAATCGAAGTGCTATCGATAAGAGATTGCTAAGATGATTTTCATCTTACCTTATTAAGACCTAGTTAAAGTTATTTCACTTGTTACCTCACTACTATAAAAGATGTTATACTAAACGGCTACATCACAGACGGTTCCTATAAATTGTCTATGATGCAACTATTACAGATGGTTCATACTAACAACCGTCTATGATATTTTTGCCGATGGATATTTATATGAACCATCTATGATAAAGCAGGACATAACAGACGGTTCTTATTAATAACCGTCTGTGAAAATATCACAGACGGTTGTTAGTATAGACCGTTTGTGATAATACAAGACATCACAGACGGTTCATATTAATAACCATCTATGATAATTCACAGACGTTTATTTATAAGAACTGTCTGTAATATGTGTATTATCACAGATGGTTCATATAACAAACCGTCTCTCATAATTTCATGAAACCGATCCATGGCATCTCTCCCAGTATTCTGACTCATCCGTCCATTCTCTCCGCATCGAACGGCAGGCACCGGTTCCTCTCACCTCTTGCCGCTTATTAATTACTCCCCCTCCCTTTCACTCCGAGATACGTGAGTTCTACCGGCTGCTCCTAGCTAGTTTATCTACTCCTAGTTTGCTCCACAATGACGCCGACTACCGCCATGAGCTAGCGCCTCCGTTGTGACACTGCGGTCGACTGCACATCACACTTTTTTCGTAAATGTTTTTGCCATGGGTTCGTAGGTGTCGTAGGGATGGCCCCCACCTAAACCCAGCAGGTCTGGTAGGAGATTATAAGGCCCAGAATAGGCCATGTGTAATGACATAACTGTCCCTAGAGGGGACAGCCGGATGTAAGGGTATAACTGTAAAAACACTCCTCGCATGTATGTATGTATATATACGAGCAAGCCATGGGGAGGACCCAGGCCATAACATTTATCTTCATTACTCTCCACTACCATCTCTCTCTCTGTTTGGTCTGTAGCCACAACAGTTGGCGCCGTCCGTGGGGAGGATGAAGACAAGCTCAAGACCAAGAAAAGATGGCACCGAAAAGCTTCCTCGGGCGAAGGGAAAAAGCGGCGGGCGGGCGTCGCATGAGTACGAGCCGGCATCGGCAGCGGCGGGCGCGGTGGCGATGCGCGCGGTGGCGGCCGTCGGCGTTCGCGGCGGCGGCGACCAACCCCGTCACCGGCATAGCGACGACCAACCCCGCCACCGGCGCTGCGAGGACGGACCCGGCGGTCGAAGATGTCGACACGGGTGCGGCGACAACCGACCCCGCCGACGCGACGACAGCCGACCTCGTCGCCCCCACTGCAACCCTCACCGGCGGTACGGACCAGGCGGTCCGAGGTAGCCACGACGGAGCGACCGGCAGCTCGGGACCCCGCGATGCGGTCGTCCCCGCACCGACCCGCCCGTCGGGAGCACCGGCGACCCCGCCCGCACCGGGGATGGAAAGCGCCCTGCTGGCGGCTCTCAACGCGTTCCAGCGGGAGCTGGGCGACCTTCGCGGAGCCGTCAAAGATATACAAGAGGCTCGGAGTCAGCCGGCTGCGCCAGCAACCGCGTCCGAGCCCGCGCCGGAAAGGGCGGATAGTCGCGAAGCCCCCACGTCCAGCCACGTGCCGCTGCGACGCGTGGATCCGGAGTCCCCGCTCTCGGCAGGGCTGCAGCAGGCGGCATGGCCCGAAGACTTCAAATTCCCTAGCGCCATCGACTCGTATAAAGGCGACACGGACCCCCGTGAGTTCGTGCGCGTATACGAAACCGCGATCGAAGCCGCGGGCGGAGATGACACCACGAAGGCAAAGGGACTCCCCCTCGCGCTACAAGGAGTGGCGCTCTCTTGGTTTTTTACCATAGAGCCGGGCTCCATCTACGCGTGGGAGTAGCTCCGCGTCCGCCTCCACAACAACTTCCAAGGAAACTACGTCGACCGGGTTGATGCGGACCAGCTCTTTGCCGTGAAACAGAAACCCTCGGAGAAGCTCCGGGACTACTTCAAGCGCTTCGCCAAGATTCGATGTCAAGTGAAGGACGTCAACGAGACCACCATCGTCAATGCAGCCATACAGGGCCTTCGTCCGGGCCCAATGGCTAAGTACAATGCGCGGAAGCCGATCAAGACAGTGGCGAAGCTCTTCGACAAGATGGAAGAATATGCCAGGGCGGAGGAAGACGCACGGCGAAGGCAAGGCGACGACTCCGACACCAACCAGGCTGGAGCCTCGGCGAAAACCGAAGATACGCCGAAGGGCGGCTCTTCGAAGGGAAAGCGTAAGCAGGAGTCGTCCAAGGACGCGCCCGACCGCAGGGACAACTCGCATAGGGAGTCGTCGGATCAGCCCAAGCGCGGCCAGCAAAGGTCGAGGCAAAACCGGTACGTCCTCGACATCGAAGGCGGGTCCGACGAAGGTGCTCCAGCGGGCCGAGGCGGCCGGGGGCGCGCGGCCGGGGCCGCGGCCGTGGCAGGGGCCGCGACGATAAGGGTCGTGGAGACTACGACGACCAAAGATCGTGGATCGTGGTGCTTAGTCCACGCCGGCGATCCACGACACCCGTAATCGCACCTCCATCGCGGCGCCCGCGACAGCGCCGCCAGGACAGAACCCGAGGCGCGCCACCGCGGTGGCCCACGCCCAATTCCCATACGAGGCCCCATGCGGTGCAGCGCGAGGATGCGGTGCACGAGCAGGGAATGCAACCCCAGGAAGGCACCTTGCGGATCCAAGCTCACGTACAGCAGCCTCGGGAAGGCCTCCTATCGTTGCAGGCCCCAGACGCAACCTACCGCAGGGTCATTAACGTCATATCCGGCGGCTCTGCGTTGGAATTCGCCTCGGCGCGGCAGCAGAAGGCCTACGCGCGAAGACTACATCACGTGGCGGCATACCCAACGCAAGCACCGCCGGAATGGGCGCGACACGAGGTCACATTCACACCTGATGACGCCCAAGGTGTGGACTTCCCTCATCAGGACCCCCTGGTCATCCGGGTCACCATCGCGGGATGCGACGTGGGGCGCGCCTTGGTAGACGGGGGTAGTTCCGCGAACGTATTGTTTGCGGCGGCCTTCGACCAGATGGGGATCCCTCGAAGCCGGCTGGGGCCCTCGGGAATCCCACTGCAGGGTTTCGGGGGACAGCCCCTGAGGGCGCTGGGCCAGATCGGCCTTCAAGTCTCCTTCGGCCGAGATGACAATGTGCGGACTGAAGAAGCCACCTTCGACGTGGTCAACCTCCCGTATCCCTACAATGCCATACTGGGGCGCCCAATACTCAACTCCTTCGGCGCGGTACCACATCACGGTTATCTGTGTATGAAGATCCCGGGCCCCCGGACCGTCATCACCGTCCGAGGCGACCAGGATATGGCTCGGCGCATCGAGCCAGGCACCAGATGCCCGCGTCGCGAAGCCCAGCGCCGCTCTTAGAGCCGGCGCCACAGCGCGGAGGTCCGTAGGGTCGTCCGTAGGCGCCTATGCGGGCCCTGCAGATGTCTAGCGACTAGAGGCTGCGGCAGCACCAAGGGCAAACGGTCAGTATATTCACCCTTTGTAGTCGCTCACCCGCGCAAACGGGGATATAATGGAGATCGCCGTTTGCCGTTAATTTTTCTTCGTCACATACAAGCACGCGGTGAGGGCGCGCGCCGGCTTGGCCAACGCGCACGCCCCCGCAGTATAAACCAAAGACGCACGTTCGCGTGTGCACTCGCCGTCGCCAAGGTGACGGGACTAAGTATAAACCAAAGACGCACGTTCGCGTGTGCACTCGCCGTTGCCAGGGTGGGCGGGACTGAGTATAAACCAAAGACGCGCGTTCGCGTGTGTACTCGCCGTTGCCAGGGTGGGCGGGACTGAGTATAAACCAAAGACGCACGTTCGCGTGTGCACTCACCGTCGCCAAGGTGACGGGACTGAGTATAAACAAAATACGCACCGGGGGGACGCCCTCGCGCGCGCAAGTCTCCGGACTATAAAGAAGACGTAGCATCGAGCCTAGCTCCGCACGCAATAGTCCACGGACTCTAAATAAGACGTAGCGTCGAGCCTAGCTCCGCACGCGCGAGTCTCCGGACTATAAAGAAGACGTAGCGTCGAGCCTGGCTCCGCACGCAATAGTCCACGGACTCTAAATAAGACGTGGCGCCGAGCCTAGCTCGCACGCCGCGAGTCTCCGGACTATAAAGAAGACGTGGCGCCGAGCCTAGCTCCGCACCCAATAGTCCACGGACTCTAAATAAGACGTGGCGCCGAGCCTGGCTCGCACGCGCGAGTCTCCTGACTATAAAGGAGACATAGCGTCGAGCCTAGCTCGCACGCAATAGTCCACGGACTCTAAATAAGACGTGGCGCCGAGCCTGGCTCGCACGCCGCGAGTCTCTCGGACTATAAAGAAGACGTGGCGTCGAGCCTGGCTCCGTCACGCAATAGTCCACGGACTCTAAATAAGACGTGGCGCCGAGCCTAGCTCGCACGCGCGAGTCTCCGGACTATAAAGGAGACGTGGCGCCGAGCCTAGCTCCGCACGCACAGTCCACGGACTCTAAATAAGACGTAGCGTCGAGCCTAGCTCCGCACGCGCGAGTCTCTGGACTATAAAAGAAGTCGCAGCGTCGAGGTCCGCCTCCGCACGCGCAAGTCTCCGGACTATAAAAGAAGTCGCAGCGTCGAGGTCCGCCTCCGCACGCGCAAGTCTCCGGACTATAAAGAAGACGTAGCGTCGAGCCTAGCTCCGCACACAATAGTCCACGGACTCTAAATAAGACGTAGCGTCGAGCCTAGCTCCGCACGCGCGAGTCTCCGGACTATAAAGGAGACGTAGCGTCGAGCCTAGCTCCGCACGCAATAGTCCACGGACTCTAAATAAGACGTAGCGTCGAGCCTAGCTCCGCACGCGCGAGTCTCCGGACTATAAAAGAAGTTGCAGCGTCGAGGTCCGCCTCCGCACGCGCAAGTCTCTGGACTATAAAAGAAGTCGCAGCGTCGAGGTCCGCCTCCGCACGCGCAAGTCTCCGGACTATAAAGGAAGTCGTAGCGTCGAGGTCCGCCTCCGCACGCGCGAGTCTCCGGGCTATAAAGTGAGGCAAACCGCAGAGGTCTGCCTCGCACACGTCAGTCTACGGACTGTCCGTTCTACGGAACCCTGGCGCAGCTACGTCGCCAACGGCGGCATCAGCACACAGCACACAACTTAAAATGCCAGGAGATCTGCTCACCGGAAGAGTTACATATACAAAGGTCCGCCAACATCCTGGCCGCTCTAAGCCGCTACCCCGGGGTTCGTCCTTAACACGCGCCAAAGTCGGGGCCTCGCCCGACGAAGGCCGGTTCGCCCAAAAGTCGAGCGAATCTTCGGCCCTTCGCCAGCGTCGAAGGCGTCGCCGAGTTGAAAGGTCGGCCGCCCGAAGCCGGCCCCAGCAAGGCAGCTGCCCGGGAGATAGGTGAAAATCAGCATGCATGCAGAAAGTGTGCGCTTTATTAGCAATAACAAGGGACAGTACAACGCACGCCTACACGCCGCGGCATCAGACCTGCGGGTTCCCGGCGCTTTCGGAGGGCCCAGCACCGCCATCGTCGCGTCGAGAGACCCGGTCCAGAAATTGGCCGAGGCTCCCCGTCCCGTAGAGCGACTTCCGGAGCTCGATCCGTACAGCTTCCGCCCCGACGGGATCCCAGATCCGGCCGCAGAAGGGCCCAAGGGCACGGCGAGCGGAGCGACGGCGCGGACATTACTCCAGCCCCGCGAGCATCTCCACTGGGGTCATTCAGCCCGGCGACATGCGTCAGCGCGGTGCCGAGGAGCGCGCACACCAAGCGGCCGAAGTACGCAGCGCAGGGTGCCGGGACGTCGCGCGCGACGTTGGCGGCATCGATCCAGCGAGCGCCGAGATAGCTCCTCCGACCGGCGCGCGTCCGGCACCTCCGCCACCACCCTTGAAGATGGCTCTCCAGCGCTTGCATGGCGTCCCAAGCAATCACCGAGGCGTCGCCCAGCGTCCGGTTGCGTTCCGCTAGAGTCAAGGCAAGTTCCCCCTTTTCCTTCTCTAGCGTGGCGACCTGCTCCAGGAGCCCGTCCCGCTCCGCTGCGAACTTCTGTTCAGCAGCTGCCGCGGCCGACTCCTGCGCCGACGCAACAAGCTCCTCAGCATGCGCCCCTGCTTCGGCGCGTTCAGCTTCCAGCTGGTGGATGCGGGCGTCCTGGGCGGAACGGGCGCCAGAGGCTTCACGCAGCTCCTCCTCGGCGGCACGCAGCCTATCCTCGAGCGTTTTTTGGCTACGAGCATAGGCCGTTTGCAGGGCCTGCCCCAGCACAAGTGTCTGTAGAAGGCAACAGACTTAGCAAACTCAGCTAAACTCAGGCGTAGTCGCGTGAGTACTTACCCTCACCCCGGACACCTCGAAAGCATCCTCGAGGCACCCCGCACCGAAGGCCTGCAGCACTTGCGGGTCCACGCTCGTGGCCGCATCATTTACAATCCCGCGCCACGCCCTCAGCGTCTCCGGAGGCGGCACGAAGTCCGCAGGGCTCGCGTGCTCAGGGGCCCCGTGTTCCGTCGGGTGCTCCCCCTCCGGAATGAGCAGCGCTGCAAACAAGGATACGGGCGATCACCCCAAGGCATAAAAGCATACACCAGAGTAAGCTAAGTCACCGTACCTTCGGTAGCAGAAGAAAGGGTCCCGCCGTGAGCGACGGCCTCCGCGTTCGGGGAGGACGGCGGCTGTCCCTGCGCGGCGGGCGCTGTGGCTAGAGGGGCAGAAGGCGCATAGGCCACGGGACCCCCGGTGCTTGCGCCGGAATCCCACAAGCTTCGGATCCCCGTAGCCACGACGAACCCCCGGGGTGTCCGGTGGAGCTCCGGCCGCACACATGGCCGTTTGGCCGGGGCAGCTAGCAGCGCCACTGCCCCCGCAGCCGTGACTGGAGAAGAACCCGCGGCTGCTACGCCCGGAGGCGAAGGTCCCATGGTAGCAGTCGTCGAAGGGCACCTCGATCCCGCTGCCGGCGGCAAGGACAAAGCGGCTCGTGCGCCCGCGAGGGCGTCTCCGGCACCGCAGCGGCCGCCGTCGAGGCCTCCACCTCGGCATCGCTGGTCCGCACGGGATCCGCCTCGGCGCCTCCGGAGGATGGTGAGGCTTCCCCCCTCCGGCCGCCCGCGGCAAACCCACCGTCCGGGACGCCTGCCGAAGACACCTCACCTTCGGCGCCTGCGCCACCCAAGCCCGAATCGGCGTACCTCGCAGAGTCTGACTCCGCGTCTGCCGCGTCCTCGGAAACACTAGCAGCAGGCGCGGCAGGTGCCCCGCTGCGGCCCCTCTTCCGAGACGAGGCCTTCTTCTTCTTCTTTGCTCCACCATCGGCTGGAGCGATACGGTCCGGCGCGGCAATGCCCAGGACCTCGCACACGCGGTTTAGTCGCCCCAGCCCCGCCTTGGCGACAACAGACGCACGCTGCTCGTGCTCCCTGGCGGTGTACGGACCCAGGAACACGCGCACGGCTTGCTCCGCCTCCTCCAAAGGAATCCCTGAAGCAAAGGAGAACAGCATCAGCATACAACGCATTTCGCGTCAACAAAAGGAGGGGCGCAGTCGAGGCTTACGGGGACCGGGCGGCGCTGGTAGCAAGCAAACCCACGGCGAAACATTTTCATCTCGACGCCTCTCGGCGGCAAGATGCCAGTCGTAGGCAAGCGGGGCCACGCCATACATCACGTACTCTTCGGCAAGGTCGCGCATGTTGAAGCGGGCGGCCATGCCTACGAGCCGTTTGACCCTCCGCTTGTCCTCATCATCAAGCGTTCGGCCGGGCGAAGGCTTGAACGCGATCGGTCGCCCCGTACACGCCAGACCGCTCCCGTTCTCCACACGGTGGTAGAACCACCGCTTCATCCAGGAGGACTCCCACTTCCCGCGAGTTGAGTTCGCAGGGAAGAGCTTCTTGCAAGACGAGCGGAGGGTAAAAGAAACGCTGCCAAAGCTCGACAGCGTCCCGCCCCTCCGGCCCTTCGGCTGGCATCGCGCCTCGTGGAGATAGGCGAACAGCGACGCGCTGGGCCAGCACGCCCCCGAGCGCAAGGCCCAGCTGTACACCGCGAGCCGGGCCACGGCGTTTGGAGTCAGTTGCGCCAGCTCCAGCCCGAAGGTCCGCAGTACGTCGCCTACCACGCTCGCCGCTGGGATCCGGAGCCTCGCGTCGAAAAAGGCAACGAATACGATCGCCTCCGACCTCTCAGGGTGCGGTTCCGTCTCGTCGCTGGCGGGCAATCGACGCGTCTGGCGCCGGACAACTTCCCGCGCGCAAGAGCCCTTGGATCGTCTTCTCGATCACGAGCGAGGGCCTAGCTCGCGTCAACGTGCCTTCCTCCGCCGCCCGGCCGCTCTGGTCGGCCGCGCGGTCGTCGCGCTCGAGCGCGTATTTACCTCAACGGCGAGGATCGCCGGCGAATGGCGAGGGCCACCAACCGCTGGCGCGCCATCGCTGAGGCCATCGCTTCCCACGCGAGACTAATACGGTGAAGATAGCGCGAAGGTGGGGAAGGCCGAGCAAACAGGAAAGAGGGCGCAAAGGTGCGAGGACGCTATTACGGCGCGGCTATTTCAAGCCGCCTCGCCCATACCGCCGCTACTGAAGCGTCGCAACGATCCGCGTGCAGGATGCAACCGCAGCGGTGTAAAGGCCCGCACGCTTCCCTGTAATCGAACGTGAAGAGTCGCGGAGGTCCGTGCACGAGGCGCGACCGCAGTCGTATAAGTGCCCGTACAGCGCAGCGCCCCACCCAACGATGGAAGGTCACGACCACAGGCGCCACTCGCTGCCCGCCCCGTGTCCCCCTTGCCTAGGGAAGAGGCGAGCGGCTGTGAACACGCAATCGTCCACATCCCGCCGCCCAGCAGTCATAGGCCGCCGCGTGCCCCGGGCGCGTCTGGTCGCACGGTACGGGAACCTAACCCTGTCAGGCCAGGGACCGGCGCGATTCAAGGAACCTGTATAGTGCAAGGCCACATCAAAGAGACCAAGTCGCGCGCGCGTCTACTTCGACTAGGCGCCAGCTTCGCCGCCACCCGTTCGAAGGGTAGGGGACGGAGCTCGCGCGCCTACTTTGACTAGGCGCGCCCGGCGCGCCACCTGCTCAAGGGTAGGGGCGGAGCGCGCGCCCTCGCCGACTGGCGCCGGCTTCTCGCCACCCGTTCGAAGGGTAGGGGCGGAGCTCGCGCGCCTACCCGACTAGGCGCCCGGCCACGCCACCCGTTCGCGGTAGGAGACGAGCGCGCGCCTACTTTGACTAGGCACCGGCCGTCGCCACTGTTCGCGGTAGGAGACGGGCGCGCGTCTTTCGACTGGGCGCCGGCCGCGCCACTGCTCGCGGTAGGAGACGGCGGGCGCGCGTCGTCTGACCTGGCGCCCGGCCGTCGCCACCCGTTCAAGGGTAGGGGCGGAGCTCGCGCGCCTACGCCGACTAGGCGCCCGGCCAGCGCCACTGTTCAAGGGTAGGGGACGGAGCGCGCGCGCCTACTTTGACTAGGCGCCAGCTTCTCTACCACCCGTTCGAAGGGTAGGGGACGGAGCTCGCGCGCCTACTTCGACTAGGCGCCAGCTTCGCTGCCACCCGTTCGCAGGGTAGGAGACGGAGCGCGCGCCCTGCTTGACTAGGCGCCGCCCGCGCCACTGCTCAAGGATAGGGACGGAGCGCGTCGCTCATTTCCGACTAGGCGCCCGGCCGCGCCACCCATTCGAAGGGTAGGGGCGGGAGCGCGCGCCTACGCCGACTAGGCGCCCGCCGCGCCACCGTTCGCAGGTAGGAGACGGGCGCACGCGCGGCTGCGACGACTGCGCCACCGTCGCCACCGTTCGAAGGGTAGGGGCGGGCTCGCGCGCCTTGCCGACTAGCGCCGCCCGCGCCACATGCTCGAAGGAAGGGGCGGAGCGCGCGTCTGCGCCGACTAGGCGCCAGCCGCGGCGACCCGTTCAAGGGTAGGGGCGGAGTCGCGCGCCTGCGCCCGACTAGGCGCCGGCCGCGCCACCCGTTCAAGGGTAAAGGACGGAGCGCGCGTCTGCCCGACTTCGCCCGGCCGCGCCACCCGTTCGAAGGTAGGGGCGGAGCGCGCGCGTCTACCGACTGGCGCCAGGCCGCGCCACCCGTTCGAAGGGTAGGGGCGGAGCGCGCGGCTACCGACTGGCGCCAGCCGCGCCACCCGTTCGAAGGGTAGGGGCGGAGCGCGCGCCCTACCGACCAGGCGCCCGGCCGCGCCACCCGTTCGAAGGGTAGGGGCGGAGCGCGCGCCCTACGACCACTGGCGCCCGGCCGCCGCCACCCGTTCAAGGTAGGGGACGGGCGCGCGCGCTACCGACTGGCGCCGGCCGCGCCACCCGTTCGAAGGTAGGGGCGGAGCGCGCGCCTACCGACTAGGCGCCGCCGCGCCACCCGTTCGAAGGTAGGGGCGGAGCGCGCGCTACCGAATAGCGCGCCGCCGCGCCACCGTTCGCGGTAGGCGGCGGAGCGCGCGCTACGCCGACTAGGCGCCGCCCGCCGCCACCCGTTCGAAGGGTAGGGGCGGAGCGCGCGCTGCCTGGACTAGGCGCCCGGCCGCGCCACCCGTTCGAAGGGTAGGGGCGGGCGCGCGCTACCGACTAGGCGCTAACCGCGCCACCCGTTCGAAGGTAGGGGCGGAGCGCGCGCTACCACCCGTTCGAAGGGTAGGGGCGGAGCGCGCGCGTCTGCCGACTAGGCGCCCGGCCGCGCCACCGTTCGAAGGGTAGGGGACGAGCGCGCGCGTCTTCTTCGACTAGGCGCCGCCGCCGCCACCCGTTCGAAGGTAGGGGCGGAGCGCGCGCGTCTTTCGACTAGGCGCCAGCCGCGCCACCCGTTCGAAGGTAGGGGCGGAGCGCGCGCGGCTACCGACTGGCGCCGCCGCCACCCGTTCGAAGGGTAGGGGACAGAGCGCGCGCCTGCCGACTAGCGCCCGGCCGCGCCACCCGTTCGAAGGGTAGGGGCGGAGCGCGCGCGTCTACCGACTAGCGCGCCGCCGCGCCACCCGTTCGCAGGTAGGAGACGGAGGCGCGCGCCTTTTCGACTAGGCGCCCGGCCGCGCCACCCGTTCAAGGGTAGGGGCGGAGCGCGCGCGTCTACTGGACTAGGCGCCCGGCCGCGCCACCCGTTCAAGGGTAGGGGCGGAGCGCGCGCCTACCGACTAGGCGCTAGCCGCGCCACCCGTTCGAAGGTAGGGGCGGCGCGCGCGCTACCACCCGCTCGAAGGGTAGGGGCGGAGTGCACGCGTCTGCCCGACTGGCGCCGGCCGCGCCACCCGTTCGAAGGGTAGGGGACGGAGCGCGCGCGTCTACTTCGACTAGGCGCCAGCTTCGCCGCCACCCGTTCGCAGGATAGGAGACGGAGCGCGCGCGTCCACTTTAGCGGGGCGCAGCTTAGACGGGGGTCTTGTCCTGCGAAATCTGCCTCGTTTTCCTTAACAGGCCACCTACAGTGCATCAACATACAAGGTAATGCCGGCGGGCTCCCTCAGGAGCACCCACTGTAGGTAGGCCTGTTAAGAAAACAGGCGAACCTCGCCGTCGCCTCTGAGCGCGGTGCGGGTTGAAGCGCGCGTGGTGGTATCCGATAACCGGCGCTGATCAAGCTCCCAGGAAAAATAGACCTCCTTCTGTGCGTCAACATTCCCCAAGCCGCTCAGCGTCACCCAGGAATGTTGATGCACGGCAGGGGCCCATTTTAGGGGAGCAGTTTCTATCACAATGTACGCAGGAGCAACGCCTCAGCAGCGCCATATATATACCCCAATCAGCAGGGGAGCCAGCCGGCGGAAGGCCAATCGGCAGAAGCCCAAACCGCCGGAGGTCCGCCGCCATATTAATGGTCACGGCGCCTCAACGCCCGCAACACGCCAAGCACGCTGCACCACGTGGACGCCCGAAAGTCCGAGCATCGCAGCAGCGCGCACGTCTGCTTCGGTTATAGAGCAGCACCAGAAGTTTGGAAAAAGTTCACAGGCCGCGGGGACGGAGGGGGCCAAAGGACTCGGCAACATGGCTTCGGCCTTGTGAAGCCCTTTACCATGAGAGGCTCCTGTCGTAGGGATGGCCCCCACCTAAACCCAGCAGGCCTGGTAGGAGATTATAAGGGCCAGAATAGACCATGTGTAATGACATAACTGTCCCTAGAGGGGACAGCCGGATGTAAGGGTATAACTGTAAAAACACTCCTCGCATGTATGTATATATACGAGCAAGCCATGGGGAGGACCCAGGCCATAACATTTATCTTCATTACTCTCAACTACCATCTCTCTCTCTGTTTGGTCTGTAGCCACAACAGTAGGATTAGGATATGTGTTCTTGCCATATTTAAGAGTTGGGTTCGTAGGATTAGGAGATATGCTCTTGTCATGTTTAAGAGTTGAGTTCGTAGGATAAGGATATGTTCTTGCCATGTTCTTGCTGTGTTAGATAGTATCTGCTCACTATCTTGTGATGCTGTAATGGTGGATTCTAATAGAATGTGCTGCTGTATTTGCTTGTTTTCGAAGGGCATAGATAACATTTCTTGAGACTAGCCAATAAACAGAAAACTTTAGGTATAGTATGAACTATCACAAATAATTTTGTGGTATAAACTATCTATAAAGAATATCACAGACGGATTTGTATTACAACCGTCTATGATACTCGCCCATCACAAACGATTGGTAGCTAGAACTGTCTGTGATGTATGAGTACCACAGATAATTTTTGGTTCAAACCGTCTGTGATAGTGTTCTTCACAGACGGTTTGTATTTATCATAGACATCTCAAAAACCGTCTGTGATAACCTCCGATTATCACTAATGCATAAATTTAGACGATTCAAAAAACCGTCTATGATGGTAGTTCTGAACCGTCTGTAATATCTCTTTTTGTAGTAGTGCCTGTATAAAAGTTGGTATATGTAATTTAACTTGCCATGTGTCAGTGTGTGGGATATTGAAGTGATAGTCCTTTTGTCAAAACAGAGGAATTTCTTAGCTTTAAATGTACTAGTAAGCAGTAACCAGCCAAAGACCATGTTAAATTGACATTGCGCATTAAAAAACCAGTGGCACTATAGAAAAAAATACCAGGAGAGCCGGCAAGCCGGAGGTACAGGTTCTCAGCACCATCGATGATCCTCCCCGTGTCGACAAGATCCACCATCCACATCAAGCACCGTGACAGGTCGCCCGACGCGTCGACCATGCTCAAATTGGCGTAAGCGTACGCCGTGCACGAGCAGTTGCCGTTGCACCCGGCCGCACACTGGTCGAAGCTCCTGTTCCTGATGTACAAGAACTTGTCGGGCACCTTCATCCCTGGCAAGGTCACGAAATGGTCTTCTCCACCGCATTTCAGTGCTTCTTTTCTCAGGCATCCTCTCGAAAAGTTGAGACCAGCGGGCTCAAAGCCGTCAAGGCACTTGCACGTGGGTTCAGCAGCCGTGATGTCACAGTAACCGAACGGGCCACACGAGGCGTAGCGATTGCAGTTATGACCAGGTTGCTCAATCAAAGCTGTCCACGATGACGAGCTGCTGTTCCAAACAAGAAACTTTGCCATGCCTGTGCAGTCAAGCGTCAAGCGCATAATCAGCGAGCCGCTGAACGTCATATACATGTTGTCCTCTCTCATGAAGACCGCCGCATACACGAGAGAGTTAGTGTTGGTCTGGTAGTTGCCGGAAGCCGTCACACTGTTCCACGGCCTGTTGCACCAGTACGGGCTTGAGCTGGGATCACTGCCGAAGGAAAACTCGCCAGTGGATGGGTCATCGGGGGCCTTCCAAGAAACGATGCGCTGTGCGATGCGGCCCTTGGAGCTCAGCAAGAACGGCATGTTGGGGAGGATGGTGTCGGTCGGGTGATCGAAGCTCTGCCACAAGGTGGTGCCGTTCGGTGGCGATTGGAGAACCAAGTTCCCCGAGTCGAGCAGCACTGCGGCAGCTCCGGTACCTCCAGTGGTGATGTTGTTTGTTGTCGTCCAAAGAGTGCAGCCTTCAGAGTCGGACAACGCGAGGTCGGCCGTGTTGGTCACAACCAGCTTCGCAGAGGAAGGTGTGGTGATTGGGTTGTCGCGGTTGACGACCCACACGACGGTGCGCTCGGGGATGTTGGGTTACCAAATTCCAATGTATAAGCTCCTGTTAGAGTTGGTCGGGGAAGATGGGGAGAAGAAGCCGAGAGCAAAGACGCTATCCTTGGAGATGAGCATGTCGCCGGGGGAGAGTGGCTTCACATGAGTCAGCTGGTCATCGGATTTGCAGAAAGAAATCAAGAGCAAGAGGATGAAAACGGCAAGGTAGGCCATATTCATCAGGCTTTTTTTTCTCGTTCGGCTGTGACACTGAAGAAAATAGCATATAGGTAACTAAGGTGCGTGGTTCTTGTGAAGTATGAACAGTTTGGCCGCCGGGAGTTGACTTATAGTCGGGAAGTATGAAGCATGACTCTTTTAGTCTTTTATAAAACTAAGATTTGGCATTAAAATATTGTTTAATCAGTAGATTCTTAAGAGTATAAAGTAAGTAACTGTGTCGTCTACGAAGTAGGTTGGTCTCATGCTGTCAAAATCAGGAAAGAGCCCACCCTATCAGTGTTGGGTTTGAGCATATGAAGCACGGAATTGCTTCACCTCAGACGTACGACACAAGCACAAAAAATTCAGACGCTCAGCCCCCACGTGAGCTTACCATATCCACAAACCCTCTCCTTCCATACCTGTAGCGCCCAGTTTTTTTAAGGAGGCTTAATATTTCAAACGAAAAAAAACTAACCGAAAACTAACCCACCTCTATTATATCTCTTTATCCCTTAAGATCTCCCTATCTCCAACTATCTCTTTCTTCTCACGAATCGCACTGGCCGATGGCGACGCAGGCCAGGCATAGCGGCAACGGGCAGTGGGGGCCAACAACGGCGGCGCGCGGTGGTGGAGGCGCAGCGCGGGCGGTGCATGCGAGGCGACAGCTGCACGGGCCGGTGTGGCATGGGCCAGCTTGGGAGGCGGTGGCTAGTGGCGTCCTCGGCAGGAGGCGCGTGACGGCGGGGTGCGGCTGAGGCACGGTCGCATGGCCTTTGGCAGCCAGCAAGGGTGAAGCGATTTTCGACACGATGGCTGGTGGTGGCCGGCGCGATGGTGAAGGCGGCGGTCGGTGGTGGCCGGTGACGGTCGGGGTGGCCGGCCGACCGATTTGCACGGCAACGTGATTTGGCTGGCCGAATGCACAGCCGAATCATGTTTCGCACGGAGGATGTTGGGTTCTGCAGCGCTCTGTGGTTTTGTGTAGTGGGTCTTGTTTCGCACGGCCAAACGGTCGTCTGCGCAGCCAAACGACGTTTCGCTTGGCCGAACGACGTTTCGCTTGGTCGGACGACATTTCGCACGGCCGTGGGTCTAGCGAACCCGTTTCCTCTCCAATCAAGTTTATCTTCTGTCATCCCTTTATTGAACACATTTGTGCCTGATCGGTTGCTTCTCATTCCATCGTGTAGGACCTCACGCATCTGTTAAGGGAGCGTTCGTGTAGTTGTGCATTCCAGATTCTTCATGCAGCATGTCCGCTGAGCATGCTCAAGGCAAGTATCTCACAGCCATGACCTTTCTGTTTCGCATAACACGTGTTTCTAGTTTACTTGTCACATTGTCATTGAGTATAAATATCATATCAATAAAGTTACTTGTCTGATATCATTTCATTAAATTTAGCCAGCGAATATCATATCATTAAAGTTAATTGGCTAATATCATATCATTAAATTTACTTGGCTGATGTAATTTCATTAAAGTTACCTGGCTGATATCGTATCACCAAAGTTACCTGGCTGTTATTATATCACTAAAGCTTAATTGGTCATTATCGTATCACAAATGTTGGTCTGGTTATTATCATATCACTTATACTTACCTGATTGTAGACTTTTAATACTGTATTCATACCATGATGTTCTAAATTATCTTGTTTCACATGCTTTTAAGTTTATTAGAATGCTAAGTTAATAATATTCTAGAATTCATGCTTTTAATTAGTATTTTAGAATTCATTCTTAAATCATTAATGGGGGTAGCATATGAACATGTTTTAACTTTGGTATAAATTATTAGCACTTTTTTGACATTAGGGCTGCCATGTTTTAGTTTCTTAGTATCATGACCCATTAATTATATGATGTTGTATGTGAGCCATGACGAATATATATATTAAACCTGTTAATTGGACTAATAATCACTTATCAGATAATAAAACCTGGATGGTTGACAACCTTGTGTGAGCTACGTTATAATACTCCTAGAATGATTCCTGATCCTCTATCACCATATCATCATTCCACATCGCCCTCATATCGGGAATTACATTTGTTCATTTCCAACCTTAGCCAATCCTTCCTCTTATCATAACTTTATCTCAGCCATTTCTTAGTTCCCTTAATTTCACATCATATAACATATTAACAATGTAACAGTTATTTGGCCTGGGGTTATCCACATATAGGGGAGATTTCCACCCATCTGATAACATACGGGGGGGCCGTACACTCTCGTTACTCAGGATATTACACCCTGTCTGTGGTTATACAGTCAAGGACAGCATTGTGCCTAACTATTCTCATATAACCGGGTATATGGGAGTAATCGCCAGTGCCATTGACATAACTTGCAAAATTACGATTATCCCTAATTGCATTGTTCCTGTTACCTCTATCTCTGGCTATTATCGGTGTTTCCGGTTAACTCACTAATAAAGGAAATAACAATTACCTGGCCTGGAGTTACCCATATATAGGGGAGATTTCCACCCACCTGGTAACGTACAGGGGGTGTACACTCTCGTTACTCAGGATATTACACCCCATCGACGATTATACAGTCAAGGACAAGGATGTGCCTAACTATTCTCGTATAACCGGGTATGTGGGAGGCAATCACCAGCGCCTTTTCCATAGTTTGCTAAATAACAGTTATGTTGGTTCCACATTTCTGTTATCTCCATCCCCGATAGGTATCAGCGTCCCTGTTAAGCTAGTTTCATTACAATTAACCTAACTTTCTTGCATTACTTGTCATTTAATCACCATGTTGCAACTGTTGTTGGGTACTTACTGAGATTTCTAAATCTCGCGCTTGCTCTTTTCATTCTCAGGTAAAATTCCAGTGGAGTGATAGCATCATGCATGGGTGGAAACACTTGAGTTTTCAGCACCGTGGCTTGCCACTATTTATGATTCGTTCCTCTTTTGGTTAGAAGGGGACCGGTCCACATTTCAAACATTTATTTTAGCTTCCATTGGTTCTCTATTAAAGTGCGAATAAAGTTTTAATTTCCTTGTGATTTCCAATGTTGTTCTTATTTATTATTTACTTTGGCGATAACGTTCTATAGTAGTATCTTATATTGTTATGTGAGGTGCTACAATACCACTCATTTCTTATCCTCTCCTCTCTCTCTCTTTGCCCGTAGAGTTCCCACTGGTCCTGACAAAGATCGGGGATTTCTTCAAGATCCAACGGAGCCCCGCCGTGGCTGAGACGCTGGAGGGGAAGAAGAGGAAGAGGAAGCCCGTGGGCGTGCTGATGGTGTCCAAGAAGAAGAGGAAGCTGCTGCCCTTCAACCCCAGTGACGACCCTGCCAAGCACCTCCGCTAGATGGAGTCACTGGCCACCACGCTCATGGCTACCGGCGCCGTGTTTAGCAATGAGTTCACCTATGTGCCCAGCACCGCCGCACCCGAGGCCTCGCTGCCGCCTGCCATGAAGGTAGGTGTTTGTTTTATTGCAACATTTTGATTTTATGTGTACAACATTTTTATTTCATGTGTGCGACATTTTGATTTTATGTATGTAATATTTTGATTTTATGTGTGTAACAATTTGATTTCATGTGTGCAATATTGAGATTTTTATCAATTTTTATGTTGTATATATGGCCGAAAAATATTTCATATATAACTGAAAAATATTACAACCGACCATATGAGTTAGTGTCCCGATCGAACGTCCGGAAGCTAGCAAATCCCTATGAAATAAACTCTTTGCTCAAGTCATTTGGGAGCCGTAAGTGTGGTTGGGTTTTGTTTTGTTTTTCCTAACATAAATTAGCTTGAAAACACATATTACCAAAAGTAGAGTAATCGTTAGGCTGAGACAGGTAGATTCACAGAATACACACACAATTCCAGCATGAGGCCTTAACAGTATTCCGTTGCTTTTCATTCCTCTGTTCTCGTTCTTTTCCATCATTATCCGGCGGTCGGCAGCCTCGCGCGGTTCTCATTCTTTTCCAGCACGGACGCACCGTGCCGTGCATGGCACGACTGATGGGGACTACTATCTTCTAGGAATAATAGACATTGGTCTGTCTTTTTATACTGCAGGTGATGTCTTTTAATATGATTGTAAATTTTATTTGTGTTTTTTAAAACAGTGACGAATATTGAAAATATTAATATAGACCGTACATACAGTTTAGACTCAATAAGCTATTTAGAGGAATGGCTTTGAGAAATCGTTTAAAGAAATACCCTAATTATTTTGGTTTTCGAAGAAACCAAACTAAAAACCATTAACAAAAAGCTAAAACGGACCAGAACCATACGCGAGGCTGCCGGCCGCCGGATTCGAGCTCAACGGATGCGGTCACCATCGCCTCATCAATTTGTAAGTTCAACCTGTATGGTATAATTTACCTTTTCTACGATAGTCTGTAACAATTCACTTGTCCTTGTGCATTTCCATCGCAGCTAACAAATGCCCTCTAGCCGATCCATATACCATGTCTAGAAAATGACTAGTCTGTAATAATTCACTTGTCGCTGTGCACTTCCATCGCAGCTAGTACTACTAACAAATGCCCTGTAGCCGATGCATATACCATGTCAAGAAAATGACTAGTCTGTAATAATTCACTTGTCGCTGTGCACTTCCATCGCAGCTAGTACTACTAACAAATATCCTATAGCCGACGCATATCAAAGTTGTAAATACCATTCCGACTCCAGCCATTTCGGCCGGAACATTCCGTACCAGCAAACAAAATAGCACAGCTGACTCTTCATCTCTGTACCGGCCATGACACCGATCAATACCGGCCAATGCCGGTCCATTCTATTCCGGTCATTCTAGTACCGATCGTTATTTTTTATTTGATTTTGAGAATTTATTGTATTTGTCGTTCCGTATATTCCGGTACCAGGCATAATTGAAGTGGCCCCTTATTTTTATACTATACTTATGTTTTTAAGGTGAGATTTTAACTTAAATTATATGCATATATAAATACATATATATACTTATGAATAAATACATTATTATATTAAAATTTTAAAATCTGAAACGGTACACTGGAATGAACCGTTATCGACGTATTCCGTATCAAAAAGGAAAACCAAAATTGCCTTCAGAACTGAATTGACAATTATGATGCATATACTAGGTCAAGAAAATGACTAGTCTGTAATAGTTAACTTGTCGCTGTACACTTCCATCACAGCTAGTATTACTATGAATTTTTTTGTAAATAATTTATTTTTATTTTGAAATATAGAAATATATCCGTCTTTTTATTTTTTTTTATAGAAATAGTCTCCAGTCATCCCACCGTTGGGCGACTGGAGCCTGTCGCCCAATGACAGAGCATAGAAAGACAGTAATTGTACAGTTGGGCGACAGGATTCAGTCAGTCAATGGTTGGACGACTGGTATTCTATCAGCCCACAGTTGGGCGACTGAAGCTTAAATAATAGATTTTGGAAAAATTAGTAAAGTTAATCCATCGCAAATGATATAACTTAAAAAATAGATAATGTACATGTGAACAATATTTGACACTATCCTTTGAACTGAGCGTAAAAACATATATAGATTTTTTTTGTCCTTTGAACTGAGCGTAAAAACATATATAGATTTTTTTTTTGCTTATTTCTCCCCTTGTAAATACACCATGATTTGCTCTTTTGGCTTCACAATGGCAGTTGTAAGTGATGAAAATTCCGTCCAAGCTAAGAGGAAATCATGGTTCATTATGTTGATGAGTTATTTTTTATTTTAATTAATCATTGTGTGTGATAAAAAAAACTATTTCAAAGTATATGCCACTGAAAGTACTACTCAAAATCAGCACAATTAATTTGGAGAAATAGGCCACATGAACCCGTAACACATTGTGCAGCGCCACTGTTGTTGTCGGTGCGAAGCACTGGTACAAAGTACAAATGCTTAGTGTAAAATACTAAGTTGGAATGAAAATAGACTTCATAATAAAGCTACGAATAACAGGGCGCATAGGATTTTGGCCGGGATCTTTTCAGCTTAAAGCTGGCTTATGTTTGTACTGTCTACGTAACTAACTTTTAGACGGTGCATTTTTTCAAGGTGGGGTCAATAGGAAAATTGTAGTAAAAAGTGTACTGAGTTCAGTTGTACTGACCAAAATTGTATGCGACTATTTCCCTCTGCGTACTGCATCTCGCAAACAACCAAAATTCAAATATTTAACCCATAAGTCATAAGTCCAAAAGAACCCACCCTTTGTTACGTGCATAACAAACGACATCATGCACGATGCAATAAACTGAAATACTCGTACGATACATATGCGCATTTTTGGAATGGAAATACATTTGACCTTGGGGCCTATTTTGGAACGGCCCGACCTACTGCGTGGACTGGGGCCATTTTCCCTTCCTTGCGAGCTCAGCGTTGAACTCCTTGGTGGCCTCTTTGGCCTTAGTCACTGTTAGAGTTAGTAACCTTATTTAGTCGTATTTGAGTCAATTTTGTTGTATTATATGTTGTTCGAGTCGTGTACAAGTTTGTTTCCACGTATGAGTTAGTTTTTGAGTCCATCTCGAAGTCGTAGTTGTCTCCGTGTCGAGTCATAGAGTTGGGTATAAAAGGTAGAGCAATATAACGAGAGGGATATGAGGTGATTCGTGTGATCGAACGAGAGAGAGAGAGAGAAATAAAGAAGAGAAGAAGGAGCAGTTTTGACTCCGAAAAATCGGAGGTGTTCGTGAAGCTGAAGACGTGGTCGTAAACACTTTACGACCACGGTGATTGAATCTTCAACGTGGTCGTAATTGAGTTATGACTATTATGATCAAGTCTACTACATGGTCAAAGGAGCAGGATCTATAGTCGAAGTCTCAAGTTCTCATAAACCAAAGTAGTCATAGCTCGGTTACAAGAATGTGCATCACAGTGTGAATATGGTCGTAATTCTCATCAGTAGAAGTTACGAGTACGTAGCGTGGTTGGAGCAAACACAAGTGGTCGTAACTACTCTATGTGTGGTCGTAACTTTCACATCGCCGTACCCATCTGTGAAGTGGTCATAAATCGACTTAGCATAGTCGTAACAACTGCAGAGTAGTCGAAGTGCAACAGTCGCCATTTCCCTCTTTCTTTCGTGCTCCCTCTCATGAGCCTTGCACTCTCTATGCATGCGTGCGTCAAGATGAGATTTTGTCTCCCGCATATACACTCAGTTTCCTCATCATTGTGGCACTCCACCTCCAAGATCTCACAGGCTCTTTTGGCATCCCACTCCACATAGTCAAGAGTACACTGGTCATATGGGTTGATCTCTTTGTCGATCCACTTGTGGTAGCCAAATAGCGGGTCTGGGGACTACGGGTAGATGGGAGAGGATGATAGTGCGTATTTTGAAGGAGAAAAAGTAGGAGAATACACTATATAAGTGGTCCGTACCTGCTTCTGGTAGCTGCTCGTGTCCCAGCGGTGGTCGGGATAGTCACCAAAGTAGTTTGCACAACCCTTGTAATGCATACCTAAGCTAAGTCTACAACCCTTGTAATGCATACCTAAGCTAAGCTACTATTTAGACTTGAGGAACTTGTATGGGTGTCTACACCAACAGACGGACGGTGCCTCCCCCTTAGGCGGGTGTTGCGACAAACATTACGTTGGAACAATTGGGATGGTGTTGCTGCTACAGGGGGCTTCATTGCAGGGAGGGGAGTGCCTAGCATGCTCCACCTGTTTGTCCCAGGCCGTAGCAGCCCTAACTTATTTGTTGTGGGCCATAGCAGACCTTACTAGTTCGTGGGTCTCCTTCCATTGCTTCATCATTTTGTCCCATTGTTTCTTCTGCCTCTTGTCCATCCTGATATGGTGAAGGAAGTTATAGGGTAGTTTTGGGTTTGAGTGTGTACTCTTTGAGATCTCTTCCGCCGACCTTTTATAAGACAAACAGTTGGCATGGTGGGGTTATTTTCATGTGAGTAGGTTGCGAGGCAAAGTGTTGCGTTGTCTTTTTGCAAAATTGTGGCAAGGCAAAGCTATCAAGTCCTGCTTTGCAGAATCATGTCTTTTTGGCCTGAAAAGATGAGGAGGTATAGTGTTGTCATGTTGATCTAAAAAAGATGGTGAGGCAGAGTATTGCCAGTTCTTACTTTGTAGAGAGTCATCACATCTTGCTTTGTAGAGTCTTGTCTTTTTTGTCTGACAAGATGAGGAAGTATAGTGTTGTTATGTAAATTTGAAAAAGATATCAAGGCAGAGTGTTGTGCCACGTCATACTTTGCAGAGAGTTGTCACGACGTGTTATTCGAAGTCTTGTCTTTTTAGTCTGAAAAGCTGATGAGGTATAGTGTTGTCATGTTAGTTTGAAAAAGATGGTGAGGCTGAGTGTTGTCAGTTCTTAATTTGCAGAGAGTTGTCACATCTTCCTTTGCAAAGTCTTGTCTTTTTGGTCTAAAAAGCTAAGAAGGTATAGTATTGTCATGTTGATCTGAAAAAGATGGCGAGGCAGAGTGTTGTCAGTTCTTACTTTGTAGAGAGTTGTTACGTCTTACTTTGCAAAGTCTTGTCTTTTTGGTCTGAAAAGATGAGGAAGTATAGTGTTGTTATGTTGATCTAAAAAAGATGATGAGGTAGAGTGTTGTCAATTGTTCATTTTCAAGTGAGTTCCCTCGTGAACACACTTGTCACTCTATCTGTGCCGTCCCCCAAGCCCAGCATGCTGGGCATCAACAATGGGTTAATAATCTCTATCTATAAATACAAAGGTCTCATTGTGGTTCATTGCATCAACAATGAATCCATAATTTAATGCTCCTCACAATAGCAAACCATGGTAGACGCCGATGGGCCAGTCCAACCGGGGTCGCCGAAGCAAGAGCTTCCATTGGAAAGGAGGGAGGATTTCGGCCTTAAATACCGCTTGGTGCCAAGCAAGCGCACTCAACCAGTATGGTCGAAATGCCACGTCAGAGGTAGCGCGAGGCACCTTCTACCAGTAGGCATGCTCCTTTATAACACGATACTCCCTCCTGTTGTATGCTGTTGTGTTCAATCCCCTAAAGCATATTGCTAAATAGTGGATGCGTCAATGCAATTGCCATTTATTGAGTGGAGTGTTGGTTCTTTGTGTCCCATGCATTAAGCTAGAGCCATTGATATGTGTTGAAGAAACATACATTATACAAAGGAGTTACAATAAGAACGCAACAACATTATAGATATCACACTGTAAGTACACAATTTAAGTATAACTGAGTAAACAAAAGTACATCAAGCATAGGGTGACACCCCCCCTAATACGCCCCCCAACAGCACCCCTAGCATCCCCTCTCGCGTCTCCATGGCCCACTCCACCTCCTTGACCTCCCGTGTGGCCTCACTTCGACTTCTTCCTCTGCGCTGGGTGTCGGGTCCTTGGCCCTAATGGGGAAAGATGCTCAGGAGCCCTGGTCCGATGAGGGTCTAAAGCCTGAGGGGTGGACAACACTGCCTCCTGTGTGGGTAGTGGCGCACAAGGCAGGTGTGACCGAGAGAGAACCTCAAGTGCTGTGGGCTGAGCTGCTACATCTGGGTCCACAAGGAACTTGTGCATGTTCACGGTGCCTGGGAAGGCCCTCGATTCCTTTGCGTGCATTGGACCTGCAGTGGAAATATTATTAGTATTCAAATAAGGTGAAGCGAGTAAACAAATAGTGAGGTGACGTACCCTGGGCTAGCACCATGGTGCACGAAAAGCCATCATGGACGAAGAACGATAGGTCATACACATCGTACACCTACTACATCTGGAAGGCGAAGGAGTCCTGAGGAACCCCATACTGCGACGCAGCTGGTGTATGGGGATGTTCCCAGGCATACCATCCGACCATGGCAGTGTGTGACGTGGTGTGGCCAAGCCTCTAGCCTCATCAGGGCATGTTGCACGTCACCACGCAGACCATCCCACCTGCTGTGCTATCAGACCAGATGGCACCAACGGACGTATGGACTGTTGACCAAGCATCAACATCTTAACCTCTGGGAGCCTAGTGAACATCAATAGGCCGACAAGACACGCAGCCTGAGCTGCCCCATGACAGACAGCCTAGGCCACCTCCTCGCACATGACCTCCGCACTGTTGGTTAACCTCTGAAACAAGGAGCGGGTGTCCCACTCAATCTCAGCACTGATGCCCACTTGCAAAGAAAAGAAAACATGGAGAAATATACAAAGGGGGTTGTTAGAACTAAAGCTTTCAAAATACAATGTAACATACCGCACGTTGCACGTTCTGCGTGAAGTGCAAATGGTACGTGTCGGTCGGTGTTGGGACACATGGTGTCGGTGGAGTACCATCTTGGTACATGTCTGAGGAGAGTACTAGCGAAGGTACTCCTCGTATGTGCTGTGGTTGTAGGGGTGTCCTCCTGTACACAGTCCTACAGTGCGCCCTCCCACTGCCCTATCCACGTGTCCATCTTCATCTGCTAGTCTGTGCCATGCTTGACTTTCTTCCTACTATGCCTGTAGGATAAAACATATACTTAGTAGTCATGGGTATTGTATGGCAATAAAAAGAGAGACATCCACACCGATTACTCACCCGTGCATGTTGTCTGAGACTCGGTGCATGACCCATTATGGTGCATAGTCCTTGACTAAAACGTCAAACACAAGTAACCTGTGGGTTAGCTAGTAGTCACAGTCATGCCAGCACAACATGGACACGCCGTGTGGAGCTCGAGCATGTACCTCCTGAGGAGAGTATGGCTCCCAGCGTACGTCATCCACCGTGAGCCGATCAAACTGCTCCATGAACAGCTTGCACACCCACGTCACTTGCACGTGCAGGAACTGTACCTGCAAGGAGCACAAGCTGTCACATACAAGAATCAGTAATATGAAGAAATTATTCGGGAGACAGTACATACCCATCGCCAGAACAAGAGGGAGCCCATAGTTGTCGGATCCCAGAGCAACAACTCCGAAATCCTCTGTGTCAATTGCACTAGTCCAGGATCAGCTAGTGCACACAATGGATAACAAAGACAAATATGATGCATAATGACCAACTTTATTTAACTGAATATGGGCCTAATGGCCAAAGTTTATATCAATGGTCCATAAACCAAAATTAAATATAAGCAGCGAAAGATAAAACCAAAGCGAAAGAAGCCCACTAACCCTACCCACAGGCAAACGACAGTAAGACATGGCCTATGCGTTTTGGTTCTCATCGAAGTCGAAGTTGTCCTCTAAAAATGATGAATTGAGCAACATGAGCACATAAAGTACTCCACAAGTTACACCAAGAGGTTTAACAGAGTTGATGCATGCATAAGGATTGACAAAGGAAGGCATAATAAGGTTATTTAAACGTAAAACAACATTTAAGAAATATAGTAAATAAATTGAAATTGTTGAATTTAATACAGTAAATAAAAATAACATTGTAAGCAAAATAATTACCGTTAGTGCAGGTCCATCCCCCACACTAACCTAACCACGGGCATCCCACCAGACCATCTTTCCCAAAATGATCTCATATGGATTCCATCCATCCATATGCTTTTTAATCTCTTATGAATTCCATCCATCCATAAGTTTTTTGTAAACCATTTTGAAAAACAAAGTCTAATTCATGAAAACTTTACTTAGCTTATCCATGATCATGGGCACAGCTATCCAGGATAGATTATATACTCTGTAGAGATTGTACAGCTTTACCCACAAGACATGATCATCCCATATTGCCACCGGATAAGCACACTTCCTTTAGTGTACGGTGAGGAGATCATGACAAGGCCTTTACAATGCAAAGCCTTCAACCTAGCCAAGTCAACACTAAGGTTTCTTATAACTTGAATCCACAAATTGGAGCCCCCTCTTGAGCCGAGTGAGACTTCTCATGGCCTACGCCATGCTCAGTTTCAACCTACAGCGAGACTCAAGTTGGGATTTGCAAATTAATTAGTCAGAACTGTCTCATACCAGCCTTGTGATAGTATGATAGGACTTTGTAGCAGTAGCTCACAGACCGGACCTTAATTGACTAGGCACCAACCACATAACCCTTGTGCTTGGCAATCAACATTATGTCACCAAACAACAATGCATACCAGCAAGCACCCACCACCTAACTATTTGCCCAAGTTAAAACCAAGTTTTTACATTTTATTTTGAAATAATTCATAGCCTTTCTTAACTCACCGAATTCAAGAGTACATTTCAAAAGCTTATCATTTTATGTGGAAAAGGTTATCCCAAAACAAAACTTACGTCTAAGTAGGTCTAAGCATTTAATACAAAATTTCTCTAGTCCATACTAGTGCATTAATTAGAGTTTTATCTAAGGTGACAAGGCATGTTGATGTTAAATATCAAATTTGGCCAAATACAAAGGAATTTGGTGTAACTAAAGTTTAAATTAGATTTGAACCAATTTGAATAAAAGTACACATGCATAATAATTTAAAAACAATATAAATAATTTGAATTATTGGGAGCAATATGATCAATGGTGTAACTTTCCTTCCTTGAAGACTTGGTGCTGCGAATCGTCGAAATTGAACTCTACGGAATTGTCATAATCTATATGGGAAGAACCAAAGAAAATAAACTTCAAATTTTCAAAAAGAGTCTAGAAATGGATTGTTTAGGATTTTAGAGGAATTTAGAAACTTGAATGGGTCCAATCGGAGTTAAAATGAGGAAATACTGGCTTCTAGAAGTTTGAAAAGAGAGAAAAAAAAGGAAAAGGCTGATTTACTATTTTATTTTTGTACCAGAAATGATATTTATGACGTTAGCAAGGAATTGATTTTTGGTGGAATTATTTTTCGATAAGAAAAGAGTTTTATTCCACTGACAGGTGGGATCGGCTTTTGGTGGACTAGGTCCATGGACTGGGGGTGGCTGAGGTGGCACACCGCTAGCTTGGCGGCCAAGCGTCGACGTGTCTAAGATGTGGAGACATGTGGCTTCCATGCGGCTACCACGTAGGCATGAGCGCTGACATGGCACGGGCCAACGCGGTGGCGCTCTAGACCCGAGGGCTCGCCGACGCTCTAGTGCCAGCCACGGGCTTCGCACAGACGCAGGGAGGCCGAGGGAGGCAACAGCGGGGTTCGAAGGTGGCCGAGGTGGCAGTGATTTCACGCCGAAGTTGATGGTGGCGGTGGAGACAAAGACGCACGGCGCGGGAACGCTCGGGAGCTCGGGGAAAGGAGGAGAGTGGAGGGGGAGGTGGTGCGAAGGGAGGAGGTGCTCGGGGAGGTATTTATAGGGGCGGAGTGGGGAGCGGCCACGGGAATTCCTCACCGGAGTTGTCACGGGTGGCGGCAGCAGTTGCGAAGGCCGAGTGGGCACTGGGAGTAGGGGAGGTGGGTGTAGGGCTTGCGGCGCACGAAGAGGAGATGACGCGCATGCGGGAGAGAGGGAGGAAGAGGCCGGGAGGGGCGGAGCTGGCACAACGGCCATGGCGGCGACGCGAGGGAAGAAGAAGGTGGGCACGCGGGGAAGAAGGGAGGTCTAACAGGCTAGCCCAGGGCGCAGCGAGAAAGAGAGGGAGGAGAGAGGGGACGCGCCGACAGGTGGGGACGGGGTGTCGGTGGGAGCGGAAAGAGAGAGAGAGAGAGCGGGAGTAGCAGCGGTTGGATGATGATCGGACGGGCATGGAGGTAAGTGGGAGGGGACGGCGGGATTGGACTGGCCACGTGTCGGCCCGAGGGAGGGGCGGGAAGATTTTACTTTCTTTTTTATTTCCAGAAAACACCAGAAAAGCAAATAAAGCTCATAAAAATACCAAATAAATTCCCAAAAATTCTAGAAACATTCACAGAAATTCCTAGTACCATTGTGAACTTATTAAAATTATTTCCAACTAAAGTTGGTATTATAATTTTATACTTAAAATACTTTTTAATTTCAAAATATATTTTAAACTCTAGAAAAACTAGATAAAAACCAAATAAATCTAAATAATTAATTTGAAATAGGATTTTTACAAAAAAACATCAAAATATCCTTTTATTTAATAATATTTTTGGTTTTACTTAAATTACTTTTCAAATCCAGCCTTTAAAAAAAGAAAATCAAGACAATTCAAATTTAAAACACAGGCAACCAAAATACTTATTTTTATTTTAAATTATTTTATTTTAATATTATTTATTATTACTATTATTTTTAATAAAAACCTGGGCTGTTACAATCTACCTCCCTTAAAAAGAATCTCATCCCCAAAATTTGAGTTGGCTAGCAAAGAAATGGGTTTGGATCTTACTCTGTATGGCTTGAGCTGACATTTGATTCAGGTGTCCTTTCATGAACTTCTTCGGCCTTCTATTTGCTGCCTGAAGGTTGTTGGCAGTTGGTGCTCTAGGTGTGCCATTCTTCATTGCTTGTTGCTTCTTAGGCAGTTGTTGGCGTAATGTCCGGCCTCATGGCAGTTGAAACAAGTAATTCCTGCTGCAGGATTTAGGTCCTTTTGTGGACAGTTGAGCATCAAAGCCTGGTTTTCTTCAGCATCGGGAGAAATGTTAGCAGGAACTGGCTCTCCTGTCGACGACGATGGCTGGAATCTATTGGTCTGCAGTGGAGTTCTTCTAGCTCTGGAAAAGTGTTTGGTGTTCATGTGCTGGGCATGCATTCGTCTCTTTCAATTCTCCATCTCTTGATGCTTGGACTTCTTGCGAATTGCCTTGCTGACAAGCTAGTGGAAATTAGCATAATCGTTGGAGAGAAGTTGAACTGATAGGTCGTCGTTGAGTCCTTCTAGGAATCTTTCCTGCTTGGCTTCATCTGTAGCGACGTCTTCTGGTGCATAGCATGCCAATTGGTTGAACTTCCGTAGATATTCGTTCATAGTACAGCTTCCTTGGTGCAGGGTTCGAAATTCCCTTTTCTTGAGAGTGACGGTGCCTGTGGGGACATGAGCTTTGCGGAAGTTCTGCACAAACTCATTCTAAGTGATAGTCTGAACATCAGCATGCGCGGCGGTGTAGGTGTCCCACCATTCTGAAGCTGGTCCGCTCAACTGATGAGAAGCGAACAAAACTCTTTTTCGATCACTGCATTGGATAATGTCCAGTTTTTTTCCTATGACTCTGAGCCAATCTTCTGCGTCCACGAGGTCAGTGCTACAGGAGAGGTCGGGGGATGCAACCACACGAACTCTGACGGTCTTGATTGTGGAGCTTGAGCTGGTACTAGCAAAGCATGTCGTGCAGGGTTAATTGTTGATAGTCTGCACCAGTAGTTGAAAAAGCTCATTCTGGTTTGCCATCATTTGAACCCAATCAGGTCCATTTGCTGGCGGAGGGAGGGGAACGGGTGGACTTCCTTGTGTTCTATTGTTGTTGTCATTACTGTTCTGGTTGTTGCCGTTACTGGTGTTCCTCATGCTCATCATCTGCTCGTTGCTTTTAAAACTTAGAAGAGAGGGAACTCAAGGCAAAGGCGGAACAGGGGACGTTTTTCACAACCCAAAACAAAATACTAACTTAGCAAGACCTTTATTAATTAATAGTTACGGCTGCCAACAAAAGAGAAAATTGACAACTCGTAACACCGTCTACTAGCTAGATTAACAACTTAACCTAGAGGGGTAAGTGTCATCTTGGAGTGATCCTTCACGGCTCTTGTGGTACAAAGCACAATCCTTCGATGCGAAGATTGAAGTGGTGGCAGAATTGAAGAATTCCAGTTGTTGCCATCTATAGTTGCGTCACCACCTTCGCATCGTCGTCGGGGTTCTATTTTGCCCATTCGCTGGCCACCTCCTTGGTCTGCTCATCACACACAAAAGTTGTTCTGCTCTTAGAAACAACCGACAGTACTATTCCAACCATAATTTTTGGATTTTTCATCATTTCATGTGATATCCAAAACTTTCAGATATTTGTTCTCCCTCATACGAACTCTGAATCCATTGTTTTTTATCCTAGATTCATTTAAAATCATATTCTATTTATCAATACTATTTCATAATTTTTGGATTTTATTTAGATTTTATTTGAATTTATTCACTTTGATTTTTTGCGTGTAGACTACGACAAATCCGGAGAGTTCGATTTCGATGATTCGTAGCATCAAGACTTTGAGCCAGGCAAGTTACACCTTTGATCATGTTGTTCCCAGTAATTTAAATTATTTATGTTATTTTCAAATTATTATGCATGCGTACTTTTATTCAAATTAGTTCAAATCTGATTTAAAATTTAGTTACACCAAATCCCTTTGTATATGGCCAATTTTGACATTAAACATCAACATACCTTATCATCTTAGATAAAACTCTAGTTAATACACTAGTATGGACTAGAGAAATTTCATATAAAGTGTTTAGACCTGCTTAGACATAAATTTTTGTTTTGGATTAACTTTTTCACATAAAATGATAAGCTTTTGAAATGTATTCTTGACTTTGGTGAGTTAAGACTTAGGCTAATGGTTAGGTGGTGGGTGCAGGCATGGACTGTTGTTCGATGACACAGTGTTGATTGTCGGGCACAGGGGGTATGTGGTTGAGCCTAAGTCAAATTAAGGACCGGTCTGTGAGCTACTGTTGCAAAGTCCTATTGTACTATCACAAGGCTGGTATGGGACAGTCCCGACTGACTAATTTGCGGGTCCCAACCTGAATCTTGTCGTAGGTTGAAAGTGAGCGTGGCGTAGGCCATGAGAAGTCTCACTCGGCTCGAGAGGGGGTCCCAGTCTGGTGGATTCCTTACTGGGGTGAAACCTTAGTGTTGGCTTGGCTAGGTTGAAGGCTTTGCATTGTAAAGGCCTTGTCATAATCTCCTCACCATACACCAAAAGAAGTGTGTTAATCCGGTGGTAATATGGGATGATCATGTCTTGTGGGTAAAGTTGTGCAACCTGTGTAGAGTGTATTATCTATCCTAGATAGCCGTGCCTAGGGGTGAAAACGGGTCAGGTTTTTTCTGACCGATCCGGTACTGAATCCGGCTGGTAGCAAATTTGGTAAAATGGTTTAGTATCCGGTCGGATTCGGATTCGGATACGGATATGTGTAAAAGGATTCGGTATCGGATTCTGTATAGCTGATATTCAACCGAATAGGTTCGGTATTCGGTTTTTCGGATAGTATCTGGAAAATAACCGAATAAGTATCCGACGCTTCGCACTCGGCCCATCAGCACTCAGCAGACACCCAAGTCTCTCGCTCGCTCTCAAGGCGTCATCTCCTCCCGTCTCCCGACCCCTCCCCACCCGCCGACCCGCGTCATCCCTAGCTCGCTCCCGCCCCCAAATCCGTCCCCGCCTCTCGATCTCGCCGCCGCCGGTGCTGCAGTCCCCCTCGCCGTTCGCTTGTCCTCCACCGAGAGCACCTTCGGGAGCTGCAATTAGGCGCCGGTGTCAGGGCAAATCAAGGAAAACGAGAGACAGGTGGAGAGGGAAAAGGAGAGATCTGCACATTGCCGGTCTTCTTCTCAAGGAGGCTGGACAGGACCATCTGGGTCTGCGCGTCCTGCCATAACCTGCACCCCAATCGAGGAAAGATCAGGGAACTCGACGGAGCCAAGAAAGGGTGGCGGTTGGGATTTGAGCGGGTGGGAGCGTACCGGCCGGCAATGTAGAGCCACGCGAGGCAGGAGAGGAAGCCCATGACGAGCGGCGCCCTTCCTGAGGAGCTGGCGGCGAGGAGGAGAACGGGGGCTTAAAGCGGCGGTTCTCCTGCCGCATGGCACTGGCAAGCGTCTCCATGGCGATCTCCGAGCCTGGACTCGCCGCCTACCTGCCGCTAATGGATCCATTGGAGTGTGTGGGTAAGTGGATCCATTGGGAAATGCAAGTGTTTCAAGTGAGTGGCACTGGCATCTGTGGGCTCTGCTTGCCATTTGGTTGGATTTTAGATTTCTCTAGATTTGGATATGTTAACTGTTTAGTGTTATATAGGGCATAACAAGGTATTCATCTGATGTTGCATAAGAGCTTCATTGTACGAAGGTAGAGTTAGTGGAGGCAGGCAGCTAGTTTGATGTTTCAATGTAGATTTATGCAATGCTTTTTGGAGCGGATGGGAAAAAGTATTTCACAATTTGTACTAAATGGTCATCCTAAGAAGTAAGAACCATAACAGCAAAGTTGTTGCCATTGCCTTGAATCTTGATTGGTTCATTTAGCTAGCTTCAGGTTTTATAGTTCATGTTTTTCTCAGAAGCTAGCTTTAGGTGCTGCAATGTTTGTCAATGAACCGTTCTTGCATCAACTGTTGGCATCACTCGCTTCTGCTATGCATCTCTTGCTGGTTTCCATTTTGAGGAGGAGCTTATGCAATTTTGAGCGTTCAATTGTTATCTGCTTGAGGCTATGAGCCTATACTATTGTTATTTTGTGTTTCTATTATGGCAAGATAAACTTATGTTATGTATGGTACTCCGTACTTGTAATCTCGTATGAACATTTGTGTTCCTATTGTTTCTATAATTAGCTTACAAAGTTTCTTGATGAGTATTGGTTTCACATTTTATATAAAACCAAGAGGCCGTTGTAACTTTGTAAGCTTTTGGAACTTTAATCGTCCGTACTATCCGCCTATATTATCCGTTTTCGAGCCGAATCCGTTACATATCAGTCCCGATGGTACCGTATTCGAAACTCCGAATATTCCGAATTTGTATTCGTATCCGGTCTTACCGTATCCGACTCCGAATCCGGAGAAAAAATGTGGGTTAGGATATGGTTTAAGCAATATCCGTCCGAATCCGATCCGTTTTCACCCCTAGCCGTGCCCATGGTCATGGGTAAGCTGAGTAAAGTTTTTCATGGATTAGATTTTGTTTTTTAAAATGGTTTATGAAAACTTTATGGATCTATGGAATCCATGAGAGATTAAAAAAACATATGAATGGATGGAATCCATATGAGATCTTTTTGGAAAAGATGGTCTGGGTGGGATGCCCATGGAAAGGTTGGTGTTTGGTCGAAGCTTGCACTAACGATGTTATTTCATTAAAATCTTGTTTCTATCTATTGTATCAAATTCAACTTTTGGAATCTACTTATAATATTTACTTCAATTCTGCTTTTCACTCAGTTAACCTTATTATGCCTTCCTTTGTCAATCCTTATGCATACATTAACTCTGTTAAACCTCCTGGTGTAACTTATGGAGTACTTTATGTACTCATGTTGCTCAATGCATCATTTTTCAGAGGACAGCTTCGACTTCGGTGAGGATCACAACGTATAGGCCGCGTTTTACTGTCGTTTGCCTATGGACAGGCTCAGTGGGCTTCTTTCACTTCAGTTTTTCTTCCGCTACTTATATTTAATTTTGGTTTATGGACCATTGATATAAACTTTGACCATCAAGCCCATATTCAATTAAATAAAGTTTGTCATTATGCATGATATTTGTCTTTGTTATCCATTATGTGCACTAGCTGATCGCCTGATCCTGGACTAGTGCGATTAACATAGAGGGTTTCAGAGTTGTTATTATAGGATCTGATAGTGATTGTGGGTCGAATGTCGTTGTCGTGGGTGGGGTCAGATTGCACATTCCATGGGCGGGCCAGCGGAGCCACGCCATACATTATATACTCCTCCACGAGGTCCCGCATGTTGAAACGGAGGGTGACCCTAACCAGCCTCCGCACCCGATGTTCGTCGTCGTGGTCGAGGGTAACCTAAGGGGAGGTGATGAAGTCCATCAGGCACCCCGTCCACCTCAAGCTGCTACCGCCCTCCACGCAGTGGTAAAACCACCACCGCATCCAGTTGGACTCCCACTTCATACGGGTCGCGTTCACCAGAAACAACTTCATGCACGACGAATGCAGCATGAAGTTCACGCTCCCGAAGTTGGAGTACTACTGTCCGTCCAGCTTCTTCGGCTGGCATCGTGTGTCGTGTAGAAATGTTTACAAAGACGTGCTAGGCCACACCGTCTCTATTCATGAGGCCCAACAGTATACAGCCAACCGAACGAGAGCGTTTAGGGTCAGCTGCGGCAGCTCCAGCCCATATAGCCTCAACACCTTGCTGACAAACATGGCGGAGGGGAACTGGAGCCCAACCTCAAGGTAGGCGATGAAGACCATCGCCTCCAACTCTGTGGGATGAGGCTCCGTCTTGTCAGCAGAGGGTAGCTGAACCGCGTCGCGGTCCGAGATCTTCCCTTCGCAGACCAACAACCAGATGGTCTCCTCGGTCACTAAGCTTTGCCCTAGCAGATTCGAACATGCGTCGTTTAGCTTCCTCGCCGCACTCCACCATTTGTTCGCCGTTGATGGGTCGCGCCCAACCAATTTGTACTCCACCTCAGTCGCCGATGACCCACGCCGGCTAGAAGAGCCGCCACGGCTTGACGATGCGCCACCGCTCGGCCAGCGGGAACAATCATCGCCACAGGCCATTTCGCCACAGTCCTTCAGAGAACAGCCAATGGCAAATGACGGTGTGCTTCTGGCTGGTCCGCTCACCTCATCGTCTACCAAATGGGGCCAGCGAAAGGGAAGGATATGGTGACAATGGACGACGGCAACGAGCGGCGTGTATGGCAGTAGTGCGCACGGGAGCGGTGGTGGAAAGGCAATGCTGTCATAGCAGGTTAAGCATGAAGGACAGCGACGCGACGATGACCACAGCTTTAAAGCCCATTCAGCTCCCCCGCGATTGGGAAGTGCGACTGGTGAAAACTGACAGCGCACGACCCGCCGACTATGTGCGTACACGTGTCCCACAATGCCACGAACGGCTGCACGACCATGGTCAAACTTCAACCGGCACTGCACGATGTGCCAGCAACATTCGGTCGCGTGTCCCACTACGTGGGAAAAGGCGGTATGACTTCTATCAAGCATCACCACGCCTTCAGCCTGTAAGGCTCATGACGGGTTGCATCATAGGCCGCAGGGATGGAGGGGGCCAAAGGGCTCGACAGCATGGTTTTAGCCCATGAGAAGCCCTTTATCATGAGAGGCACCTATAGTAGGGGTGGCCCTCACCTGAGTCCATCCGATCTATTTAGGGGATTGTAGGGCCCAATGTGATATGTGTAATGACATGTATGCCCTTCTAGGAGATACACAGTTGTAAGAGCGATATTGTAATTATGCTTTATAAAGATATGTGTGTGTGTGTGCCCTGAACATGGAGAAGGGGTAGGCATTGTTCATCCATCACAACCACTATACTACTCTCTCAGTTTACTGTTTGGCCAGTAGCCACAACAGTTACCATATCCACCTCTTGTGATGATTTGCTAGATATACCTTGTTGCTCTAAATTAGATGCTACTTTTTTCCTTTATGCATTGCAATACTAACTTTGTAGAGGAAAACAAAGAGCTCAAGGGCCAAGTCACAACATTGAAAGATGACTTGGAAAAGAGCTATAAATGGAAGGCCTCTTTTGACATTATATTAGGAAGTCAAAGAAAATCAAATGACAAGAGAGATATCGGTTTGACCTCCAAGAAAAAGGTGAAGAGCATCCCAAAGTAATTTGGAAATCAATCCAACAAAGTCAAATACTTTGGATACAACAAGAAGGGCCATTTCACCTTGGTGTGCCCCAACAAGGTGGATGACAAACAAAAGTCATCAATGAAGAGGCAAAATGGCAATAAGCAAGGCAAAAAGATAAGAAGGGGTAGCAATTGTCAAACTTGCTACAATTACTAAGAGAAGGGACATTTTAGTAAGGATTGTCTCAAAGGTATCATTTCTAAGCCATCTCTTGTTAATAAACATTATTTGCTTAGCAAAGATAAAAATGGCAATATATTTGCTAAAAATGTTAGTTCGCAAAAAATCATTACTAGAGCCATTTGGGTGCCCAAATCTATTGTGATTAACAATGGTGGACCCAACCAAGTTTTGGATACCAAAATACGCTTAAAAGATTAATAGATACTTGGAGAAGTATTGGAGGTTTGGCTTAAACATGAAGATGTGAATTCCACCATATGCATAATGGGAGCCAAGTTTGAGGATGATCTTGCCACATCATGAACCAACGCCATCTCGGTAACAAGTATCTACCTTTGATATATTTAGTCCCTAGTCTTGTGTAAATTGTATTGCATGAATATCATTTAAAAGGGGTGTTCTTGCTCTTGTTCTAAAAATTTATTATTGCAATCATTAGCAAGATGAAAAAGCACATTAAGGGGGAGTGCTAAATCATATTCATGTATATCACATCCCTAAGTGTGCCTAAATAAATTAAGTGCTAGTATTGCTTTTGAAGATTGAGCCATTTAGCCCAAAAAGTCAAAATTGTGCAATTGTTAGTATATCTATGAAAAACTAGTTGAAAAATGTATACAAATGCATTTCAAATATTTTCTAAAGATTTTGGCTTTAGAAAACCTTATTTGAAGTAAAATTGAGTTTCAAACCCAAAACTAGTAATATAGTATTTTGTTTTGGATTTAAACTCAAAATTGGCCAAAATTAATTCTAAAGGAATTTGAAAAAGTGTTCAATGCCAAAAAACCTAGAGTTGGCTATTTCAAATATTATTGGTTTTCAAAAGTTTTCCAAAAGGCCAACTAATCAAAAGTTATTTAGTTTTGAAATTCATCTAAAATCCTAAGTTGACATAAATAGTCACAATCTAGTACTTAAGTGAGTCTTGCCATTTGAGCTAAAGTAATTGATATATATTGGATCATAAGGGTATTTATAACTCATACATAAATTTTAATGCTGAAAATTACCCTCTAATGCTCATTCTTGCAATCTTGAAGATTTCATTGAAAATAAGTTGGTTTTTTTAAAAATGGAAGGTTAATTTGTTAAAATCTATATTCAAAAGATTTTAAATCTTGGCATATAGTTGGAAGTGCTTCACAAGAGGTTTAAATTTCTTTACAAAAGGCTTTGGATCAATGTACAACAGTATATCAACCCTCTCCTTAAAACTTTCAATCCTTCTCTTGGCAAGCTTCCAGAAAAATCAAAACTACTGGTAGTCAATTTACGGTACTTCCGCTTTTTGGAACTACTGGCAGTGAAACTGTGGTACTTTTGATTTCTTTGAAAAATGGCTGATTTGATTCAAAACCTGTTGATTTCAATTCTATTAGCCATTACCTTTGCTCCTCAAAGTCAAGTTGATCTTTGTTATCATTGCTAGCTACCCTCGAGTAATCTTTTGACTCCATATGCTATTTTAATCCTTTTGTGATACTCTTTTATCATAAAATGGTATTCTCTCTAAGAGTGGTAGACTTTTGATCTTGACATCGGCATGTCTTTACAAGTGATATCATTTTTTTCTTTTCAAAGTAGTATCAAATCTTTCCTCTTGCCAAGCAAAATATTTTCTTAACCAAGCTCTTCCGTATAATATCTTTCAAGTGGTATCTATTCATAAGTGGTATAACTCCTCTCAAATGGTAGTGTTTCAAGTGATATCTTCTTACAAGTGGTATTCCCTACAAGTTTCATCAAGTGAAAATCAATGAAGATCTTTCAAGGGTATGGGATACTAGTTGATCATACGAGTGGTATCAAGTTTTCGCAAGTGGAATCAAGCACACTTGGTGTCATGTATACTCTCAAAATGGTATCAAGCCTTTACAAATGGGTTTAATAATACTTGATACCATCTAAGCTCATGAGTGGTATCTAGTCTCTACAATTGGAATTAATTACTTTGTATCATTCATGATTACAATTGGTATTTTCAAAAATACTATCTAATGTCATCATAAATGGTATAAATGTGAAAGTGGTATATACCTTTCATGGAAAAGATAAAAGAACCATAAAATATTAAAAGGCACTAAGTATGGACAAAAGTCTTACAAGTGGTACCTATTACTGACAAAATATTTATAATTAGTATCTTTAATTTTTGGTGCTAGATGACATAAGGAGAGAAAGGTTAAATGAAAAGGAAGAGATATTAAAATAGAAGTAAAATAAGAAAGGGAAGAATTTTTTGTGTGTCAAAGGAGAAGAAGAAAGGAATACCAAGAAGAACCTTTGTGTAAAGGAGAGTTTTTCTTTCTGAAAAACCTAAATAGTATTTTGGGCTTACTAAAACAAAAAGGGTAAAGTATTAATATTGGAAAAACCATTTTACCTAATTACCCAAAATATTTATGGATCTTGTGAATGAATGTGTTTCATTCGAATTTGCGGCATTTAGTTTTCATGAAGTAAAAATTGATTTTTGAGCTTTTAATTAAAATCCTCATACTCTTATCTTCCAAAGTATATTTTAGTATAACTTTTGAATGGAGACTTCTTTTTCAAAAATTCTTGTTTGAAAAGTTTTTTAGGATCCAAGGTTCATTTTTGCAAAAAAAAAACTGAAAGATTTTCAACTTTATTTGTGAAAGTTGTATACTTTTCTCATTTTAACAAAATTCTAAAATTTTAGAACTTTGCATGATTTTGTGTTGTTTTGTGATTTTTGTATCTTTCAGTGTGCGCATAATCTGAGGAAGTTATAATAATAACTTTTTATTCCCTATTGTTGACCTACACCGATAATTTTTCTTAGATTTATTGGACATCTATAGGTCAGGTTTTCAACTAGCTTTTGAAGAAAAAATTGAAATGTCAAAATCCTGAAAATTTGAAACTTCAAATTGGAGGATGCTTCAAATACTACAAGTGGTATCTAATGTCAAAAACGGGAGAACTTCAAAAATCCTTTAAGGAGCTCTCATGAGTAAGATTATTTGAATATATTTCAAATATCTTTTCAATTACTTAGCTCAATTTCCCTCTTGGTCACGTATGTTTATTCCATACTCTTTATGACTAATATTAAATTAAATCAATTGGTATTAGGCTCCATGTGTTGGAACATCTCCATTTTGGCTAAATTTGCTTTTTCCTTGCTTTTTGATAATAAATGGCAAAAGGAGAAGAAGAATAATGAATAATAGCATTGTTATTAAAGTGTATAATGCTAAAAAAGGGGAAAATAACATTGGTGCTAAAAAGAGGAAAATTATTTAATATGCTTATTTATGCTTTTAGCTTAGTTGAATTTTCTATCATATGTTCATTTTCATCCAAATGCTATTATTGTTAATGGATTTATCATTCATCACCAAAAAGGGGGGAGATTGTAAGTTCAAGCTTCATTAATTTGGTTTTGGTGATAATGACAAATATAATTATAAGACTAATATGTTTATTGATTATGGTATTGCTTAGTCTCATTTGGATGAAAAGGTAAAAAACATAAGAGGTTCGCATTCAATATCACATTATTATCTGATTGCATTCCTCGGATTCGAAATATAGAATGAACTTCACCAAATAAGTCAAAGTTGAATATGTGCATATGCTTTCACAATACATTCTTGTATGTACATATTTAGGGGGAGTTCACTCTATATTTTGTGGTTTCATTAGTATTGATCTATGTTCCACTTCCACATATTAAGGATTTTTACTTTGAAACATATCCCTTGAGTATATATAGCTTGTTTAGTTCATATATACTCATAATTGGATTGCCATCTAGTTCTTCTATTATATATTAATGGTTGAATGATTAATGACAACTGGATAAGTAAACTTTTCTTTAAAAGCTTACTTTAGAGTATACAAATGTTGTATATATGTTGTATACTCGCAATTCAATTTTTATCTTATTATTTGTTGAGATTGTCATGAATTACCAAAAAGGGAAGATTGTAGAATCTAGTCCCTCCATTATGTGTGGGTCAGGTTTGGTAATTAATGGCAGTTATTTTGTGGATTAACATCTTTTATAAGTTGGATGAATATATTAGGTTCCACAAATGAGGAAGATTAGAGATGACTTCATGTGTTGAAGATCATCAAGTCAAGAAGAAGATGCATCATGAGTTGATGCATGTCCAAGAGGAGATGATCATATGTTGATCATCAAGTTAAGTGAAGACCTATCATGTATTGATGGAGTTGAAGTAATGGATACATCACGAGTTAATGCATGTCAAGACTATGACTCAAGGCAAAGGTATGGCTAGATAGGGTTAAGGATGTGTTCCTACTCTTTTACCTGTCTTGGTGTTTGGTTGAAAGACCGAGTTGCTAGTATAGGTTGTCGTACTATTAAGAGAGGTAATATCTAGTAGCTTGAATCTCATCATATGTTGATAGCTCAACCTCACTTCCTCTAGCTCTCTTTGGCATGAGACTTGTATTTGCGAATGTGTTTTACAAATAGTTGAAGCTCATGTGTTGAATCCTCATAACATGGCACTATATATTGCAAATGTGTTTTACAAGTGTTTGAAGTCTATGTTTCCATTCTTTGTAGTATGAGGTTTATATTTGTAAATATGTTTTGCAAATAATTGAAACTCATATATATAATCCTTGTGTCTTGATTCTAAATGTGTACAAATGTGTTTTGCAACTTGTTGGAAATCATGGATAATCCTTGTGTGCATGATACTGTAGTTTGAAAATGTGTTTTACAAAATCTGTTGAAGTATATCCACTTCTCAAGGAAATCAGAACTACCGTAGTGTATTCTGCGGTACTACAGCTAGTCGAAACTACCGGTGTTGTAATCACGGAACTGTCGTGTTTGTTAGTGGTCGGAAGACCTGTGTGGTCGAGAACCATTGTGGTCGAACCAATATGGTCAAAAACCTATGTGGTCGAAGATCAATGTGGTCGAGAATCAGTATGGTCGAAGCCAACGTTGTTGAACCAACGAGGTCGAAGATCAATGTGGTCGATGACCTATGTAGTCGAAGATTGATCTGGTTAAAGATCAAAGTGGTCAAAACCAACGTGGGCGAAACCGACATGGTCAAGATCTGTGTGATTGAAACCAGTGTGATCAAAACTGATGTGGTCGAGATTTGTGTGATCAAAGACCAGCGTGGTCAAACCAAGATGGTCAGATCTGACGTGGTTGAGATCTATGCGATCCAATACCAGTGTGGTCAAACCGACATGGTCGAAACCAATGTAGTCGAGACCTGCATAGTCGAAACCAATGTGGTCGAAGACCAGCGTAGTCGGAGACCTGTATGATTGATTTAGACAACATGGTCGGAGACCAGTGTGGTCGATCCAGACAACGTGGTTGAAGATCAGTGTGATCAGAGTCCAGCGTAGTCAGAGATCTATGTGGTCGAAGATCAGTGCAGTCGGAGACCTGTGTGGTCAAACCGGACAACGTAGTCGGAGACCTAAGTGGTCGAACCATCCGACGTGGTTAGAGACGAGTGTATGCGACAATCGGTACTTTTGACCAACTCTGTGTGAGCGGTTCAATCGACTCTGTGTGAGCAGTCCAATCAGCGAGCGGTACCACTAGCTCTGTATGAGCGGTACTTCTGATTTGCAGAACGTCTGGCTTATGTAGCGGTACGTTTTTCTGGAGAGACCTGTGTGGAGTCTTCTTGACCCTGAGAAAATCAATAGTTCTGCACGAGTTCTACAGTACTTTCGATGATCAATAGTACCGAACATTGCACGTCGGAAGTACCGGATTTGCCTGCAACGGCTATTTTTTTTACCGTTGCTGAGGGCAGCAGAAGTACCGATCGTTTGCCTATAGTACTTCCGGAAATCCTGGTTTTCTGTCCCAACGACTAGTTTCGAGGTGTGGGGTGTATATACCCCCTTGTGGCCGGTTGGAGAATAACTTTTGGCACTCTATTTCACTCTCTTGAGCTAGTGTGAGATATTCCTGTCAATTGTGTATGTGTTGTACCTTGTGGGTAAGGAGGAAGGCTCTAGATTATATGTATTGCATCTAGAGGTGGATTGTGTATCCATTTGAGCGGTGTGCAAGGGGCTTGACTTATTACTCTTTGAGTTTGCCGACTCTTAGACTGTGTTGGAGGCATCATGCGTAGTGATCTTCTCCAAAATATTATGAGAAGATCCAGCGTGGTGTGAAGTTGGAGCTCACTTACGCGGAGTGGGAAAAAGCTACTACTAGTAGATTTGAGGTGGAAGTCTTAATTCGTAGAGCCAGTCTAATTAGTTTAGACTTAACTCAATGTGGACTTGTGGAGACCGATAAATAAAATTCATAATTAATTGAAGAAGATTTTTTAGACCGCCTATCATGGTTTCAAATAGCCAGCTATAGCCGGATTTAGCCCGCTAAATCCGCTAAATGGACTGCTATTTAGCCCGCTAAGGAGGAAAAAACACGAAGTGGGCGAATCGGAGCGGCGTCAGCCCAAACTCGTCTGCGTAAGCGTAACCTAGCCTCTGCTATAGCCACCGTCGCTCACACCTCACACGATCACCGAGCCGCCACGCTTGTGCCGCCTGCGCCGCCGCCGCCGCCGCCGCCGCACCTCTGGGCCGCGCCACCGCTTGATCGCACGCACTCCCGCACGGCGCGCTCCGCGACTTCACCCAGCCGCCGCCGCCCGCACGCGCCCACGCACACCATCCTTGCTTGCTGCAAGAATGACCAGGACGCCATCAACTAGGTGAGTAGATCCCGTCGGTGGCGGCAGCTGAGGAAGACCATGTCCCAACCAGAGCAACAGCAAGGCAAGTTTTACACTTTTACTCTCCTCTGTTCCAGTGTTCTTCTTCCTTCCTTTGCTCCATTCAGACTTTAGAGATTGAGAGTTTTTAGTTTGAATAGCTAGCATGTTAGTGCAGGGATGCTCATATATTACAAAATTGAATTAGGTTCAAGTTATTGTCATCTATTTGTTAGCTATTTTTTTCGGTTTGCAATTGCATAGGCGGCCTATCCAGCGCTACCTCTGTTTCAGTAACACAAGGGGCAATAGCACAACCTGCTATCAACTCTGATGACCCTACATGGGCTCACTGTATTTGCCTAGACTTGAAGAAGAAGCATTCGCTGAAGTGCAAGTATTGTGACAAGGTGGTCAATGCTGGAATTACTAGAATGAAATACCATCTTGCTAACATTGCTGGCTTCAATGTTACCAAGTGCAAAAAGGTTCCAACTGCAGTGAAGGAGGAGATGGTGGCTTTGCTTACAAAGAAGACTGTCGAAAAGGAACAGAAAAAGAAGGAAAAGCAAAGGACCAGAGATGAGATTGACCTAGATCATTTAGATGGTGGTAGTGAAGAAGATTCTGACAATGGGAATGAGGTTATTGTGCTAAAGTCAAGAAGGGAATCTGGTAGCTCTAGTGCTACTGCTACAACTACGATAGCAAGTGGCTCTATTGAGAAGTTCTACAAGGCGTGTTCTATGGAAGAGACTATTCAGAAGAATAAGGTTCAAACAAAGTTGTCAACTCAGCAAAGAGAAGAGAGGAGGGATAGAGCGTGTGAGTATATATGCCAGTTTTTCTATGAAGCTAGCATTCCACACAACACGGTCAATCTTCCAAGCTTTGCCCATATGCTTGAGGCCATTGGAGCCTTCGGTAGAGGACTGAGAGGGCCTAGTCACTATGAGATGAGTGGACCATTCCTACAAAAAAAGGAAGCAAAAGGTGTTTGATGGTTTCAAGAACCATAAGGAATCATGGAAGCTCACAAGTTGTACAATTATGACAGATGCATGGACAGATAAGAAGGGCAGGGGAGTAATGAATTTAGTTGTCCATAGTGCTTATGGTGTCTTATTCTTGGATTCTGTGGACTGCTCATTTGTCAAAAAAAATGGCAAATATATCTTTGACCTTGTGGACAGATGCACCGAAGAGATAGGGGAGGAAAATGTTGTCCAAGTGGTCACTGACAATGCTAGTGTCAATATAGCAGCGGCAAGTCTAATGGCAGCAAAGAGACCCTCCATATTTTGGAATGGATGTGCTGTTCACTGTTTGGATCTGATGCTAGTGGACCTTGGGAAGCTTGGAATAGTTGAGCAGACAATTGACAGTGCAAGGCAAGTTACTACATTCCTATATGCTCATGCAAGAGTGTTGGATTTGATGAGGAAATTTCTTAGGAAAGACTTGGTTCGCTCTGGAGTTACTCGATTTGCCACAGCTTATTTGAATCTGAAAAGTCTGCTAGACAACAAGAAGAATTTGACAATACTCTTCAGATCAGATGAGCTCAATGAATTGGGTTATTTGAAGAAGGCAAAGGGGAGTAAAGCCAACAAAGTGGTCAAATCTAAAACTTTCTGGAAAAATGTTGACATGGCTGTTAATTTCTTTGAACCATTGGCTAATGTGCTGTGCCAGCCATGGGATTCTTACATGGATGTATGCTTGAGGCAAAGAAAGAAATTTCTATGAGGTTTGACAATGATGAGAGTAGATTCAAAGTTGCTTGGGATATCATTGACAAAAGGTGGGACAACAAGCTCAAGACCCCACTTCACTTGGCTGGGTATTATTTGAACCCTTATTATTATTACCCAAACAAGTCAGAGCTTGAGTATGATGGATCATTTAGAGCTACTGTAATTTCATGTATTACAAAGATGATTGATGAAGAAGGAACACAAGACAACATAATTAAAGAACTCAACATATATCAAGAACAGTAAGGAACATTTGGTCATGACATTGCCACAAGGCAGAGGAGAAACAAGAACTTCAATCCAGGTGAATAAGATGAATATAATATGCATGATGAATATCATCTCCATTGATTAACTCGAAACTTGTTCATGCAGCAAAATGGTGGCTAAATCATGGCACAATCACACCAAATATGAGAATATTAGCGACAAGGATTCTAAGTTTGACATGCAGCTCCTCAGCTTGTGAGAGGAATTGGTCAGCCTTTGAACAGGTAAGATAATGCTCCTAGTACCTGATATACTCCTATGGTATGAATAAGTTTATACAGCCCTACTTCCCATTTTTGACCCAGCTTTGTCGTGAGTTGTTCTTCGATTTTTTTTTCACCTACATGCTGCTAGGTTCACACAAAGAGGCGCAACAAATTAGTTCATGACAGGATGAGAGATCTTGTATTTGTGAAATTTAACTCCATACTAAAGCTCAAGAAAGACAACAAAGTAGAGATCCCATACTAAAGGAATTAGATGATGTTCTAGAGGATCACAAGAATGAGTTTGTTATTGGCATTGTACCAAATGAAAATGAAGGACAAGAAGGAGATCATGAAGTTGCACAAGCGCAAGGTGGAGCACCACAGGGAGCATCAACAACACAAGCACCAGCCAAAAGGAAGCGGCCTGTGTGCCCTAAGAAGAAGAAAATCAGGAGCTTGGAACCTCTTATGCATGATGTTTCAAAGGCTGCAGCCTCTGAATCTTCTTCTGAATCAGAGGGTAACCAAGATGGCGACATTTCAATGCAGGTTCAGTCTTCTGATTCTGCTAATTCAGAAGATGAATAGATAAGTGGAATGCACTTATAAAGTTATAATTGCACATGCTCAAGTGTCTTTGTGCCTTTGTGACTTTTATGCCTTTATGATTTATCAGTTTAGTTTGTGAGTTTATTTGGAGAATTATGGACTGTAATCTATTGAACTTATGTGTTTGTTTGATAATGTCCTGAAGGAATGCACTATGCCTCAATATTTGCTGCTATGAATGTTTTTGCATGCTAAAATATCCTTGATTATATGCTTGTATGTGCATAAAATATTGAATTATGAGTTTTTTACATATACTTTTACTAATTCGCTAAATGAGGCTATTTGAGGCTATAGCCCGCTATAGCCTTTATAACCTCTGTGGAACCCATCCGCTAAATGTCTTAGCCGGCTATTTGAAACCTTGCCGCCTATTCACTCCCTTTAGTCACCCTCCTCCATCTAAAATCAACGCCGGCATGCCGCTCACGTTGGGGGCATCGCCGTACCGCCTTGGCACCCAGCTGCTCCTTCGTGGCTCTACACCAAGGCCCCAACCTCCTTCGTCGCATGCTCATCGGCTCTACTGCCCGCAGATTGATGCAATTGATGCCGTTGCTAGCTGCTCCATGCCCCCATCACCGCAGCGCCGCCTAGCTTTAGGGATTCGCTGACGCCGATCGCCCCAATCCGCTTTCTTGATGCTTGTATCGACTCGATGCAACCTGCCAATTAGAGAGGGCTTCGGCCTGTGGGCTAGGCTCACTCCTCATGGACGAAAAACTGGGCCTGGAGCGGCGGCGTAACAACTTCAAGTCGGCCCAACAGCCCACGAATGCATCGCTGCCCTTGCTAGGTGTCTTCTCTGACGCCGGCAGCTCCTAAGGAGGAAGGGTTAGCGGCCGACGGTAGCTCTGGTGGATGCTAGAGCTTGCTAGAATGGACGGTCCGCCCCATTGGCCGTCGGCAAGGTGGTGCGAATGAGGTTGTTACGATGGTGTGTGGGGCGCAGTTGCGCAGGTAGTCGTGAGGACAACAGAGGAGTTGGCGATGGTGTACCAGGCAGTAGAGGATACGACGGTGAAGGTGGCGGTGAAGAAAGATAATGTAGCTATACACTCGGCACCATCCCGTCATAAAAAGGCACTTAGTTCTCCTTCAACTTAGTTCTACTCACAAGCGCACTTCACTTCCTCCTTTAAACGTGACCACCACCCATGTTCATTCATAGGAGGCACGGTAAGGCCCCATTCAAAATAGCTTTTAGCTTTCACAAACCAAAAATTGTTGTAGATACATTGACTTCTTAACATGGTTCTTTTTCTTTTTTTTCCCTGCCTGGTCAAAAACCGTTGAAAAAATGTCGTTTCGATCGAGGTTAAATCTACTTTATCCATCTCTCATTCACCGGTGCACGCATGAGTTTGCATGATTGCATTCGAATATGAGTTTGTGCCCCTGTCCATTTCACATCCATCCTTCAATTAAGAAATAGACCTAAGTGGCGTTTGTCTTGTCTGGCTAAAAGTGAAGTTCACATTGAAGTTAATTCCAAGTACCAAAATGAAATGTCAAAGAACGACTTTTTTTTCTCTTTGAACTTTGAATACCTCGCGTAAAAGTTAATGTACCCAGCACTCCAGCGAGCACTGACAATTCTTCCTTTCTTCGTTGGGACTAACTAGTAACATAATGCAGTATATCATAAAGGGAAAATACAGCACATAATGCCTGCAAACTTCCAAAAGTTTCCTCAAGAATTTATTTTTCCTATCGTTAGTCGTATACTTGTATCCCTAAACTTGGGCTTCTGAATTTAATTGGCTTTGCCAGGAAGATATGGAATCATCCATAGGCTGCCTGCGTGCCAGAAGAGCGACTTGCGTACTCCTGAACCATTGCCCCAAAAACTGACGGCCTTCCCATCAACTTGGATGGTGCATCAAACTCTTTCACTAACCCTGAAACACATATAAAGGTTGAACAGAAGCGCAACATCTCAGTACGAGTAATGCATATATAATTTTTATTTTTGACGGAAAAACAATCTGGATAAAATTGGAAATAATCCGTGTAAAGCGTACCTGCATCCAGCACCAGAACTCTATCGCTGTCCATGACAGTCGGTATACGATGCGCAATGCTGATGACGGTACATTCAGAGAATTCCTCTCGGATGATCCTCTGGATAGCTGCATCCGTTTGAGAATCAACAGAAGCGGTTGCCTCGTCCATGAACAAGATGTGGCTACGTTTCAGCATGACACGCCCGAAGCAGAGAAGCTGCTTCTGTCCTACGCTCCAGTTCTCCCCCATGTCGGCAACTACAAAGAACATGCAACAAGCAGAGTACTCATCTGTTGTTGTTACCTTTTTTTTAGGGAAATCTTTTGTTGTTACTAAAGAAAAGAAAATGAATGCCTAAATTGCACTGAAAATCCTCTTAACTTGTGCAGTTATCTCTAATATCCATGAAGTTGAATTTTTAAGCCAGCAAGTTTCTCATTATAAGGGGCAAAAATAGTGTGGCAAGCACAGTGGGACCCAAAAAACTTGTTTAATTATGACTTATAGATCTAAGCAAGGTTGTTGGGATCACGATCCGTGGTAGGATCGTTTTCGTGTTGGCAAGATCAGGACCATAGGATTATTATAGGAAGTTAGGAATGCACCTCGAAAATCATGATTCTAAATATTATAAAGTTTGGACTACTATTTTGTATTGTGCCACCTAGTCATGATCCTACAAAGGATCAAAATCGTAATGGTCCAACAGGATCATAGGATCAGATCACGGTCCTGACAACCTTGGATCTAAGTGTCAATTATGCAATTTCACAGACCTGTAGTTGAAGAACACAAGTGACTCAACCGGACTTATGATGCAATTTACTCAAAAAAATCGTTGTTCAGTAAAAATAGCAAACCTAGTGCATCAAGCTTCTCAGGTTTTTCAGCTACTGTATCTTTTAGCTGGCAACGCTCCAGGGCCTGCAGAGGAATAAATGTATTAAGCTCAATAGAAACAAGAATTACTTACGCATCCAAGAGGAAGTTTGAAACACACAGGAGCTGTAACCTAACTTATACCTGCCATATCTCGGCCTCAGAATACCGCCCAATTGGATCAATGTTGCTTCTTATGGTTCCTTCAAAGAGCACAGGCTCTTGAGGAATCACACCAAAGCGAGACCTCAGATCATGAAGGCCCAAAATGCAAATATCTACTCCATCGATGATGATCTGGCCTTCTACAGGCTCCACAAGCCTGAACAAAGCCTGGATTAACGTTGACTTGCCACTGCCAGTCCTTCCCACAACTCCTATCTTTTCTCCACTGTTAATGCTTACAGTAATGCCTTTCAAGATTAGAGGTGTGTTTGATCGATACCTAACCTGAAAAGAACAGTACTGATATGGCTCACTACTCTAAATCACCTAGAGTACCAAACAGATATTTTTTATTAAAAAAACTTACTAAAGGAAGATTCAGCAAAGGAAAAGAAGAAGTGCTGACCTTTAGATCTTTGATGTTAATATCTCCTCGGCTGGGCCAATTTGGTGAGGGAAGACAATCTGCCACTTCCCATGCTGCCTCAGAAGGAAGAGTACTATACTGGTTCACCCTCTCCACAGAGACCATATCATTTTCTAGCATACAGCTTATGGAAATTGCATAATACACCAAGGAATTGAGAGAAAGACCATAGGAAAGGGACATGCCAACAAATTCTACATCGGAAACAGTAAAATTCAATGACATAATGTGTTTGAAGATCACAAAGAACTAAATAGAGAACACATAGTAATAAATCTTGTAATAGAGGATCATTTAAACCTTTTTTTAGTATTTATCTTCAACCATAAAATGCAACTGCGATTCTGCAAAATCTTGAAACTTGACATGCTTTCAACTATACCAAATAACCAATTTGTGTTTGATCACTTCTGCTATCAAGATTGAACTATCTATAAAGCATTGCATTTAAAATTTGGATATTCATATACTCGGAACAGCTAGCCATGTTATCCCATTCTACCCCATGATAAAATTCCCAACGTTTAGCAATTCATTAATTTCTAATGTATTCTTCCTAAAAGACTTGATAGCAACTGGATATACTTTCTAAGATAACCTCTATGTTTAGTGCAAGGTTCATTTTTTTTTTGAAGTTTAAAAATTGGGATTCAAGAGAACAAGTCAATTTATACCTAAAATAAATATACATAAAACATGGGGACCATTAATTCTACTCCTATCACATTCACTTTTATAAATACTCAGATAATGGAAATTTAATATTACCTTTCTTGATGAAATTGCTAGGCAAGCTTATCATAAGAAAAGCAGTTATAGACAACACAAGTGTGCCAATGAGCTCCAGGCGAAATCCAAACCACTCATTAGCAGCGTAGTTATGGAAAGACATGCGCAAATTCGAATTGATTCTGTCCAAATTTATTTGGTAAAACTCATCCTCCTTCCTGAAGCACCTTACAGTTGGAGCGCCTAAAAAGGTTTCCGTGAAGTGATCAATAACCGGTGCCCTTGTTACTCCTTGAAGACGAGTTAGCTCTCGAGAAGTTGCAATATAACGATTCTGAAAGAAGTGAAGAAATGAATGAAAACCAATTTATTATGATTCAATTAGGAGTGTTATATTGATGTTAAGCTGTGTGAACAATGATTTCAGTCCGTCTGGCATGTACTGTAGTTGCTGGATCATACCGGTACGGATGTTCAAAAGCGATGAGGAAATCTGCTATGACTGACGGCCATGCAACTTGACAAGTTACAGCAATGCTGCTAACTACTGAAATTGTAACACCCCGCCCGCCCTCTGGGCCAGGATGCTACCACCACTGCATACTCATACCATTATCAACACTAGAAGAATTTAAATCAACTCTAAAAGATACTTGAATTGCTACGTTCAGATACCACATAACATCCTTAACAATTACTCTAGCCTAGTAAAAGCTAAAGTAATCGGCAAAAGTGATACAAAAGTCTTTCTTTGGTCGTGTTGATTTTTCATGTGCTACTCCCTTGAGCAGGACATCCTCAACGGTCACCTAAAAACATCAACAAAGCAAGGGTGAGTCGAAGACTCAACAAGTACATAATAGAACAATAGACACTACCAACATAAGTAAGCATATAATCATAATGCACATATATCATCATGTTCATAACATCATTCTCATAGCCAAGCAATGCAATGCCATCAATGCCATGTCTCATTACTCTTTATGCTCATATGCTCTTCACTTTGCAAGTGCACAGAGTCTGCCGAGTGAACACCGTCGATGTTCACCCATCGTGGGCCCGCCCTCATAGGCACGGGCCCTCCACTCCCGTGGAGGCCTCACCAGTAGGTCTTGCTCAAGAGCACTCGGATTAGTCCACTAGCTTTACTCATAGCTAGGGACTTTCTCACCGCCTCACTCTTGAGTGCTCCTCATGCAAATGCACATGCCCATGATCATATTCACGCTCATCACTAGCATTACTAGTAGACAAGCATCTTTGCCTACCTCCATCATCATTGCCATCATTTACCATTCAACCTTATGTCAGGTAAATATCACATTTCCACATAGATATCATGTAATCAACGCATTTCTACATAGATATCATCATACCAAATAAACATCGCATATTCATAACCCTTGGTCTACCGCTCTACCATGTACTTGCTCGTTAACCAAGCGAAGTGGGCGTCGTGCGGACGGCGTCGGCTCGGGACCTCCACTGGACAAGCAAACACTCCGATTTAACGCATCATACGAAACCGGTGATTAAGCGGCGGCGATGATACTTATGCATAAAGCGGTTCGGGCGTAAAGCGCGTGGGTTTCGAGGATCTGCCGAGCGGCACTAAAACCCTATTTTTTTCTTTTTCTTTTTCTTTTCCTTTTCTTTTCTTTTTCTCCTCTTTTCTTTTCTCTCCTCTTCTTTTCTTCCCTTTTTTTCTCTTACCCGTGGCCCCTCTTCTTTTCCTCCTCACCCATCTCTCTCTCCCAACTTCTTCCGCCGAATCGGCCTCCACCTCGCCTCCTTCGCGCGGCGCTGGCGCGCGCGGCACGGCCGACACGGCACGGCGGCGGCGCGGCGCGGCCGACACGGCACGGCGTCGCCGGCGGCCTTCCGTCGCCCCGCCTTCTCTCTCTCCCTCCTCCCTCTCTCTCTCTCTCGCTCGCGCGCGCGCGCTCGGCGTCCTCCGGCGGCGCGGCGTCGCCGCCCGCGCACTGCCGCCGGCTTCCCCGCTTCGCCCCTTCTTCCCGCCTCGATCCGGCCGCCGACCGGATCCACGCCTCCTGCGCGTGCGTGCGGCGGTGGGCGCTGGCGCCTCCGCCCGATCGGCTCGGCGGCCGCCTAGCCGTCGTCCTCGGCTCGGCTGCGCCACCACCCTCCTCGGCTTGCATAAGGTACACCTCCTCTCTCTTCTCTAAAAGCTACGGTGAGAGACCTACCGGAGATGGCTTGGGCGATGAAGGGGTGTGGCTATGGGGAATGGTTCGGTGGAGAAGAAGAGGAGAAGCATATGGTGGGTTGAGTGTGGCAGAGGTGCTAAAATGGGGGTGTTGGCCTGCAGAAGCAAGGCACGAGTGGCATGCATGCACGCCTAGGGCAGCTGAGGTGCCACATCCCCTGGCGGTGGGTGAGGTGTTACATTCTACCCCCTTAACATTCGACCCGAGTCGGCATTCAAGAATCCGCACGAAAGAACAAAATAAACATAACTGCTCTTGACATAACATTAACTCGTACCCGAAGAGAACAACTCTGGGTACTTCTCGCGCATGCGAGACTCCAACTCCCATGTCGCTTCTCGCTCAGTCTGATGCGACCAAAGCACTTTAATATACTTTATCGTTTTATTCCTCAACACCTTCTCTGATTCCTCCAGAATCCGAACTGGACGGGACTCAAAGGTGAGGTCTTGTTTTAAGGACACTGGTTCTAACACAATCTCATGCTCTGGGTCTCGCAAGAACTTTCTCAACATTGACACATGGAACACATTATGCACTCCTCGCATGGAGTCAGGGAGTTCCAAACGGTACACCAGCTTTCCAATCCGTTCCAGAATTCGAAATGGCCCAATGTACCTTGGGCTAAGCTTCCCTTTGGTACCAAATCGCACTATGCCTTTAGTGGGAGATACTCTCAGGAGCACACGATCCCCCACTTCGAACTCTAGCTCTCGCCTTCTAACATCGGCGTAGCTCTTCTGCCTACTCTGGGCAGCTAGCAGATTCTGTCTAATTTCCGCCACTCGTTCTACTGTTTGCTGGACCCAGTCTGGTCCCAACACTGCCTTCTCGCCCACTGCATCCCAACACAATGGTGATCTACATTTTCGCCCATACAAAACCTCGAATGGCGCTGCTCGAACACTGGAGTGGTAGCTGTTGTTATAAGCAAACTCTGCAAGTGCCAAATGATCCTCCCACTACCCTTCCGGACAAAACACGGGATCTCAACATGTCCTCTAGTGTCCGAATGGTGCGTTGGACCGCCCATCCGTTTGCGGGTGGAAGGCGATACTAAGCGGAGCTTCGTGCCCGAGCGCCTGTAAGCTCTCCCAAAACTTGGAGACAAACTTAGCGTCTCTGTCCGAAACTATCGACTTGGGAACACCATGCAACCTCACAATTTCTCGCACATAGATGGGTGCCAACTCACTCGCTGAGTTCGTGGTGCGAATGGGGATGAAGTGCGCGGACTTCATCGAACCGGTCCACCACTACCCAAATCGCATCCTTACCTCGCCGGAGTGCGAGGTAAGCCGACTCGAAGTCCATGGTGATATCATCCCATAGCCATCGAGGAACCTCCAAAGGCGCAATAGCCCGGCGGGGCGCTTGTGCTCGACCTTCACTTGCCGGCAAACCCGCAAGATGCCACATACTTGGCGATATCCACTTTCATCCTCTTCCACCAGAAGCTCTTCTTGAGATCACGGTACATCTTGGTCTCACCAGGATGCACCGTGTAGGGGGTACGATGAGCTTCCCTCAGAATATCATCCTTGACTTGAGCCTTTTGCGGCACGCAAAGGCGGCCTTTAAATCGCAGCGCTGAATCATCAAGACTGAAATCCTCGTTTTCCTTCATTAAGGCGCTTCTAACTTGCTGAAGCAATCGATCATGCTGTTGCGCCTCCTTTACTCGCTCCGGAATCGCTGATTCCAGCAACAGTTGCGTCTCAACCTGTGCTGTACCAGCGAAACAATAGGAAATTCTCATCCGTTCAAGGTCAGCAACGAGACAACCTAGAGTGGAGGGTGTCAGCTGGCGACTAAGAGCATCAGCAACCACATTTGCCTTGCCCGGATGGTACTGAAGAGTGAGGTCATAGTCTTTGATAAGCTCCAACCACCTCCGTTGCCTCAAATTGAGCTCCTTCTGAGTGAAAATATATTTGAGGCTTTTGTGGTCAGTGAAGATATCACAAGATTCTCCATACAAGTAATGCCTCCAAATCTTTAGAGCAAAAACCACAGCGGCAAGCTCCAAATCATGAGTTGGGTAGTTCTGCTCATGCTTCTTCAATTGTCGCGAGGCATACGCGATCACTTTGGTATCTTGCATGAGCACACAACCTAGTCCCACTCGAGACGCATCTGAGTAGACCGTGAAACGCTTCCCTGGCTCAGGAAGGGTGAGAACAGGAGCCGTTACTAACTTCTCTTTCAGAGTATTAAAACTGCGCTCACATTCATCAGTCCAGTGGAATTTCACATTCTTTCGTGTGAGCTGAGACATTGGCTTGGCAATAATGGAGAAGTCTTTCACGAAACGCCGGTAGTAACCAGCTAAGCCAAGAAAACTTCTCACTTCTTTAACATTAGATGGCCTCTTCCAATCCACGACGGTGGAAATTTTGCTTGGATCTACTGAAATGCCTTCCTGGTTAATTACATGACCCAGGAAGCTCACTTCAGAAATCCAGAACTCACACTTCTTCAACTTGGCAAAGAATTGATTCTTCCTCAAAGTCTCGAGCACGAGCCTCGAATCTTGCTCATGTTCTTCCTCCGTCTTGGAATAAATCAAGATATCATCGATGAACACCACTACAAAGTCATCCAGATACTTGTGTAGCATACTGTTCATAGTTTCCATGAAAACAGCAGGGGCATTAGTTAGTCCAAAGGACATAACTGTAAACTCATAGTGCCCATATCTTGTGGAGAAAGCTGTCTTTTCAATGTCTTGCTCGCGCACTCGGATTTGATTATACCCAGACTGCAGATCAATCTTGGAGAACACCTTGGCTCCTTTCAGTTGATCAAACAGGTCCTCGATGCGAGGCAATGGGTATTTATTCTTGATGGTTACCTGATTGAGAGCACGGTAATCTATACACATGCGCCAACTCCGTCCTTCTTCTCGATGAATAGGACGGGGGCTCCCATGGTGACACACTTGACGAATCAAGCCTTTGGACAAGAGTTCATCCAATTGCTTCTTGACTCTTCTGCGAGGGTCGTGCCAAGCGGTAGGGAGACATGGAGATAGGTCTTGTGCCGGAACAAGATCAATTCGAACTCCACATCCCGCTTGGGTGGCATACAGAAGCTCTTCAGAAACACATCGGGATACTCCGCACCACAGAATGTCCTCAATGTGCAATCTGCGCGACTTGGCTTCTCCGTCGGGGCTAGAAGTAACCAGGACTTCATTGTCGTCGGCCGAGGAGCAGTGGCTAACACAAAGAGGAACACGTGGGTGCATTCCCTGAAAGATTATCTCCTTCCCGAAGGAGCTTGCAAAGTGTTGATTTCGAGCGAAATCACGGCAGTAGCGATGCAACCAATCCATGCCAAGGATAACATCAAATGGCTCTAATCGAATCACCATAAGGTTGGCAACAAATTCCTCACCATCTATTGCAACCACACGGCCGGGGCATACTACGGAGCTAGCAATGATACCCTTGGAGTACTAACAACAACCGATTGAGAAATTTCTTTGGACACCCAACTTGGCCTTTCTAACAAACCCCGGGACACAAAGGAATAAGTAGCACCAGTCGAAAAGAACAAAGGCTTCACATGAGTCCACTAACAAGGTACTGTCATCACGTCGGAGATGAATGCGGACTCGGCGGCGATGAGTAAACTCGGGTGGTGTCGAGCGGCGAGCCCGACGCTCTCTTGTGGCGGCAAAGGATTGGAGGCGGCGTAACATCTTTGGAATGAAGGAGTCGGTGTAGGATGCCGAAATAGCCGTGGGTGGAGCCCATGAGTGGAGGCTGCAGAGCGGGCGCCGCCATCATCCGGTGACCCCGAGGTGTAGTATTTGATGAAGTTGAAGCGGCTCCCACTTGATAATCTTTGGAGGGTTCGGCGACAAACCCGCTCCATGTGGCTCGATCGGCGCGATCGCGACACTCCCGTCCAGAGCACTCGGCGCACGGTGCCCACCTCCACACTTGAAACAAATCATGCCCCGCCGGAGCAGGGCGCAAGGTCGGGTCGTCGATGAAGTACGTGGCGCCAAGGCGACGGCCTCGAAGTTTTGGACTTGGATGATTGTGGGGATCTTGGCCCACTTGGACTTCTTAGGAGCGGGCGGCGAGATGATCCACCCCTTTAGTGAAGCTTCTCTTACGGTCACCACCGAGCGCTCGAACCACACGAGGGTTGCGGCCCTTTAGTGAGTGCATCTCCATCTCCATCCCCGGCTCGCTCTACCACGGATCGAAAGTCACGCGGTGCGAGCTCCCATGACATGCCGGAACTCGAGTTGAGCCCTCGGCGGAACCTTTGGCCTTCTCAAGGTCATTGTTCGCGACCGATGGCGCGAAGCGGACCGATTATTGAATGCGCCTCGTGCTCACCACGGTCATCTTTCCTGCACGAAGGTCGTCGGGCGACCTCCATACTCTCCACAAATGAATCGGGTAATACTTCGCCTTGAACGCTCGGCAAAGATTTCCCGGTGGCGGGACCACAGGCGGAGTCTGGTGAGAGAACCCCTTCCCACCAAATGTCGCTGACCCTTCAATTGAAAAGCCACGAAGCGAGCTTTCAATCTGCGAGCTCATCTCAAGGGCTTGGTTGCCTCTCCATGTAGCGCAACCAATCCGCACTGGTGGTGTGCCCGAACCATCAAAGGTATCTAACCGCAAGGCTAACCACTCACGAAGGCCCATTCTTGCCTGCAGTGCAGTAGGAACAAAGAATGTGGGCAACAGCGGAAGGCAGCGGCGGCGGCCGCCGCCGCCTTGACGGCGGCGCCACGGACCTCCTCTAAGAACTCCTGCGGCAAGGTGAAGACCTTGCCGGATCTCGGCTACGGATCGTTCGTGGAAGCAACCGCATCGGTGCCTCTGCTGAACCTCAAGCGCTCTCGATTGGGCACGGCCACGACCACGGCCGCGACCTCCACGGCCACGCCGCGTCCTCTCGCTCTCGGCATATCGATCGGACAGATAGCCAATCACTCAACAAGCCCATAAGCACCCATTTCAACAACACACATCAACATCAATGCTAACGAAGCGTATAAGCAATGCAAGACCCACTCCCATCCTATGGTGCACGGTGTGTCAAATTTTAATTTAATTGTTGGCCTAAGTCAAATTTTATTGAATATTTAAACTAAGTTATCACATTTCTTTACCACGGACCTAACGCCCGCTCGATACCAATGTGTAACACCCGCCCCCTCTCGGGCGGGATGCTACCACCACTGCATACTCATACCATTATCAACACTAGAAGAATTTAAATCAACTCTAAAAGATACTTGAATTGCTACGTTCGGATACCACATAACATCCTTAACAATTACTCTAGCCTAGTAAAAGCTAAAGTAATCGGCAAAGTGATACAAAAGTCTTTTTGGGTCGTGTTGATTTTTCATGTGCTACTCCCTTGAGAGCAGGACATCCTCAACGGTCACCTAAAAACATCAACAAAGCAAGGGTGAGTCGAAGACTCAACAAGTACATAATAGAACAATAGACACTACCAACATAAGTAAGCATATAATCATAATGCACATATATCATCATGTTCATAACATCATTCTCATAGCCAAGCAATGCAATGCCATCAATGCCATGTCTCATTACTCTTTATGCTCATATGCTCTTCACTTTGCAAGTGCAGTGCTGCCGAGTGAACACCGTCGATGTTCACCCATCGTGGGCCCGCCTCATAGGCACGGGCCCTCCACTCCCGTGGAGGCCTCACCAAAGTAGGTCTTGCTCAAGAGCACTCGGATTAGTCCACTAGCTTTACTCATAGCTAGGGACTTTCTCACCGCCTCACTCTTGAGTGCTCCTCATGCAAATGCACATGCCCATGATCATATTCACGCTCATCACTAGCATTACTAGTAGACAAGCATCTTTGCCTACCTCCATCATCATTGCCATCATTTACCATTCAACCTTATGTCAGGTAAATATCACATTTCCACATAGATATCATGTAATCAACGCATTTCTACATAGATATCATCATACCAAATAAACATCGCATATTCATAACCCTTGGTCTACCGCTCTACCATGTACTTGCCTGTTAACCAAACGAAGTGGAGCGTCGTGCGGACGGCGTCGGCTCGGGACCTCCACCTGGACAAGCAAACACTCCGATTTAACGCATCATACGAAACCAGTGATTAAACGAGCGACGATGATACTTATGCATAAACTGGTTCGGGCGTAAAACGCGTGGGTTTTCAGGGATCTGCCGAGCGGCACTAAAACCCCTATTTTTTTTCTTTTTCTTTTTCTTTTCCTTTTCTTTTCTTTTTCTCCTCTTTTCTTTTCTCTCCTCTTCTTTTCTTCCCTTTTTTTTTCTCTTACCCGGCCGGCCCCCTCTTCTTTTCCTCCCTCACCCATCTCTCTCTCCCCAACTTCTTCCGGCCGAATCGGCCTCCACCCCTCGCCTCCTTCGCCCGGGGCGGCGCGGCGGCGCGCGCGGCCGACACGGCACGGCGGCGCGCGCGGCCGACACGGCACGGCGTCGCCGGCGGCCTTCCCGTCGCCCCTGCCTTCTCCTCTCCCGCCTCCCTCTCTCTCTCTCTCTCTCGCGCGCCCGCGCGGCGCTCGGCGTCCCTCCGGCGGCGCAGCGTCGCCGGCCCGCAGCCTGTCGCCGCCGGCTTCCCCCGCTCGCCCCCTTCTTCCCCGCCTCAGATCCGGCCGCCCCCGACCGGATCCACGCCTCCCCTTGCGCGTGCGGCGGTGGGGCGCTGGGGCGCCTCCGCCCGGTCGGCTCGGCCAGCCGCCTAGCCTTCGTCCTCGGCTCCGGCCTGCGCCACCACCCTCCTCGGCTTGCATAAGGTACACCCTCCCTCTCTCTTCTCTAAAAGCTACGGTGAGGAGACCTACCCGGGAGATGGCTTGGACGATGAAGGGGGTGTGGCTATGGGGGAATGGTTCGGTGGAGAAGAAGAGGAGAAGCATATGGTGGGTTGAGCTGTGGCAGAGGTGCTAAAATGGGGGGGTGTTGGCTTCTGCAGGAAGCAAGGCACAGGTGGCATGCATGCACGCCTAGGACAGGCCTGAGGCTGCCACATCCCCCTGGCAGGTGGGTGAGGTGTTACAGAAATACACATTGACATGGCAAAACCAATATAGAATACAAGGGAAGTATCAATTTTCATCTGGTCCGCTGATGCCTGAAAAAGACAGAAAGTAATAGTACTTCAACAAATGATTGTGTACATGCTGTGAAGCAAATGAAATCTATGGCTACATAAGACATACCCGGCTAAGGATCCTTCCTGAAGGAGTGGTATCGAAAAATGACATTGGAGCTCGTAAGATGCTGTCAAACATCTTGTTGAAAAAGGCCTGGCATGATTTAAGCCCCAAGAATGCCACGGAAAGAGTGGTGATCACTTCAAATACAATCGAAGCAGCAACTATCGAAACATAAACACCAAGAAACATGGAAGTGTCAAATATGGTGCCTCCAGATGTTTCATATGACAGCCAGTAGCTACTAGCCATATTGGAACCCTCTGACAGCAGTGATACAGCTAAAATGACCAGAACTCCCCACCAACTCCAAGCCTCTGTGATGTATTGCTTGTACACACGCCAACTTACTCGGCCACTCTCCTTTTCCTCTTCTTGGATCAGCTTAGAAGAACCTGCTTCTTTGCTTGCCTCAACAGCCGTCATACCTCCGTTTTCGTTACCGGATTTGGAATGGACAGAGGGGGTCTCTGTTAATCCAGTGGTGGCCTGAGGATTCCCAGCGTTCTGAACATGGCAGCCTCGCTCCCCTGGCGCCTCCATGGAACTGTGATGAGCAGCAACAAGAGCTGAAAAATCTGTGCAGGATGCTAGTAACTCGCCATAGTTCCCAGACTGGATGACTACCCCATCTTTCATTACCTGAATGTTTGCACACAAGATAATATTGGTTAATTTCCATTTACTTTCAGTAACATCGACATGGTGGCAGAATATCAAAAATGTTGCATAAGCTGATCGCTAAAGTAAACTGAAATAAATAGACTCAAAGATAAATACACGCCAATTCTTTAGGCACCAAAGGTGTGAATATTACCGAAGGCGTTTTCCTTAATTTTAGAACCAAAACAAAGCATTCATACTGTGCAATATGATTAAGTTATTCACAATATATTAGTCTACTTTTCTAAAGGATGAATGTACTACAACTCTATTTCCTCAAAATGTAGTACAGACGGTTAGAACATGAAACTTACTAATACAGTATCCACATTTTGCAAGAAATCTACTTGGTGGGTCACAAGCAAAATAGTCTTATTCTTGAGTATGCCTTTCAGACAATCCTGCAGAAAAAGGGTAACTGTTAGAATACTGATTAAGAAATGGGCTATAATATTACTAATAATTCTGTACCTCTTGGCAAGAAATTCTTTTCCACCTCTAGTAATAAGAAAACTATTAAAAAAACAAATAGCATTGGGAAAATCAAGTACAGTTTGTTATGATTGAATTCCATGACTCTGCACAAATTGGACATTCTTCCTGAATTGTACAGTTTGTGATGCAAGGTTCCTTTTAGTCAGCCAAAATGGTAGAAGAGCCAAGAAAGAAATGAAAAGTCAACATGAAGAAAAATGATGTTTATAAAAATCAAAAAGAAGAAAAGGATAATGGGAGAGAGCAATATGTTGCCTGTTGGTTGCTTTTTAAGAAGCCGACATAAGAAGAAAAAGAAATAAATATTGGTAAACTAAATAAAATCTACCGTATATGATTATGAAAGCATTTCAATTCCTATGTTGTTTAAAATCTTCCATTTTGGTACAAAAATAGAAAGATGCTAGTGTATCCTACAGCAATCATATGTCTTTTGTAAATTTAGCCAAGTATTTATGTCAGACATATGTTCTGAAATTTCTGCATTAAAAGTCTGGAGTGTATGTCACAACAAAGATACAAGTCACTAGGTGAGGGTTTTTGATCATTGAGTCTATATTTTTGCAATTTCATCCCTCAAATGTTTACTTTTAACGATCACCAATCTTCTGTCAGTTCTCTAAAAATACAACATATATGGCAGATCAAGCTACATAATTTGCATCCCATGGATTTGAACGATTTATCCCATGCTCAACAGACAAATGGAGTAAAGGCATACAAGTCATTATTTACATTTCCCGATAAGGCAATGGTGCATTAAGATGTGGCAGAGAACATGCATGAAGGTGAATTTGACAATATTGGAGACTTGAATTGACCGACTTCAACAAAAAAAAAAGAATTCAATGGCCGAACTCAGCATTTTGGGAGTTCTAGATGACTATATATATGTACGTTGTGTTGAAATTCTGAATCTTTTACGGTGCTGCACAAAGATCTATCTGATATCAGTTGTTGCAATCATGCACTCTTTCTCATGGTTTTTTTCAGCATTCGAGTCTCCAATTCTCCACATTTGAACTTTTCTCAAGCATTTCTACCTTGCAGCTTGCATCACACTCTTTCACCTTGATATCTTCCTTCCAGGTTTCTTCCATGCAATGCATTTTATTTTGTGTTTATTTGGCATTTGTCCTAAATTCAATCAACTAATTCAAATTGCCAAACACAGCATGCAAAGAAAGGAAAGAAGAAGAATTCACCTTGAAGATACTTGAGCCAGTATGAGCATCAACAGCACTAAAGATGTCATCAAGAAGATATATATCACAATCTTGGTAAACTGCTCTAGCAAGCTGGATGCGTTGTTTCTGCCCACCACTGAGATTGATCCCTCGCTCTCCTATTTCAGTCTGGTCACCAAATTCCATCATTTCTAAATCCTTTTCTAAGCAACAAGCATGTATGACCTCCCTGTATCTTTCTGGATGCATTGGGCGTCCAAATAAAATGTTATCTTGAATGGTCCCATTTTGGATCCAAGCAGTCTGAGTGACACATGCTGTGCTCCCACATAAGCTTACCTATAACAAAGAGAAAATAGAGACGAGAGAAGCAAGTAAAATTATCTGACAATCATAGTGGTGTAATAGGTGTGTATATGTAACTTGGCTACAATATAGTCATCACATGCTTTTGACAAAACAATTGCAAATCTAGGAGATCAAATCATCAAACTAGGAGATCACGGCGTCCCTTGTGTAACATTGCAACATAGATAATCATAGTCTCATCACTAAACATGCGAAAGCCCAACACCGCAATCACCATGTAAGGTTGTTGTCGCCTTGACAACATGTAAGGCCCTGTTAGTATTGTCTCCCGCTTAGAAAATCCAAAAGCCAATACGAACATTCGGTTTCTCAAAACGGCTTCTCCACTCTTCTCGCTATAGTCTCACTCTAGAGATAAGATATCTTTCAGCTATTTCTATTTATTTTCAGTCAAAAGTCACAGCCAAAAGCCATCAACAAAAACAAATAAGAACGTACCCTAAGGTTGGGCACCTAATGAGCCTTGGAAACGTAGCCAAAGCACAATCTCAATGTTTGATCCAATGGGTAAAAACTTCTGTAATTTTTTAGAAATAAGTTTGCTAATATTGAGAATTTTTTTTAGTTGTTTCCCGGTGGTCGTGAAGTGTTTGCAGTTGCATCTTTGGTAAGGATTTGACGACTTCGTGTATGAAGAAGCACACAATGCATTCATGCCTAACACTCAATTTGAATCAGGGTATTACATTCTCCTAATCAAATACACTAGCAATTTCATATTAGTGTCCGCTAAAAAAAAGTAATTTGACATCAGTACACTCACTTTGCCGGAGATCTTGTGCATCTCTCCCATGATGCAGGACAGCAGTGACGACTTGCCAGAGCCCACCGTCCCAACCACCGCCGCAAGCTCACCCTTCCTCACCTCCACCTCAATCCCCCTCAGCACCGTCTCCATCTCCGGCTCCCTCCCTCCGTCATCCTCCGCACCATTGCCCAGCCGGCCATCCTTACCCTTCGCATCGCCCTGCACATCCCATGCGAACACTCCGTCTTGAACCTTGACGGCCGTCCTGTCCCCGGCGGCGCACTCAACACGCTCCACTGCCGTGCTATCGATCTCGGCGTCCGACAGAAACTTGTCCAGCCTGCCGAGCGACACAAACGCCTGCAAACACGTGACGATCGTCTGCGGGAAGCTCTGCATGGGGCCTTCGAGCATGCTGAAGAACGCCGTGGCCGTGAACACCTTGCCGGCGTCGAGCTCCCCTCCGGCGGCGAGATACGTCCCGAACACGAGCACGGTCATGGCAAGCGGGCCGCTCGAGAACACCACGGTGTTGGCGCACATAAAGAGCATGATCTTGGTCAGCCACCCCAGTTCGGTCTGCCGGAGCTCGCGCACCTTGCCGCCAAAGGTCTCCTCCCACGCCTGCAGCTTGATCACGCGCATGTGGTTGAGCATCTCGGTGATGGCCTTGACGCGGCTGTCACGGACACCGAGGAACTTGAGCTGGTAGGCCAGGTTGAGCTTGTTGGCGAGTGCGGTGACCACGGTGACCGCGGTGATCACGGCGAGCGTCATGAGCACTGCGGGGCCGAGGTACGCGTACAGGAGGAGCAGCGCCACCACGATCTGCAGCGGCATCAGCCACAGGCCGTGCAGCCCGTGCATGGCGTAGGACACAATCCCGGCGTCCACCTGCATGTAGTTCACGATGGCTCCGGCGCCGTGCGCGCGGCGCGCGCCGGTGGACAGGCGCAGCGACTTGCGGTACAGTGCGGTGAGCAGCGCGCCGCGGATGCGCATGCCTAGAAGCTGCCCCTGGAAGTTGTAGTGGTGCGACGCCAGCGTCTGGACTGCCTTGCCGATAAGCAGGATGACGACTAGTCGGAGGCCCTCCCATGTCGTGCCGCCGCGGCGGATGAACTCGACGAAATGATCGATGAGCGACGGGCCGACGTACATGGCCGCAAGGCGCATGAGGCCGAGCGCCGCGGTCAGTACTAGCTGCGGCCAGAAGGACAGCCAGAGCGCGACAGCCACCGGGTGCCGCGACCCCTGCGCCGGCCAGTTCGACGTGAATAGGGCGTACGCCGCTTCGGCGCGGTTGCCCGGCGACACCGTTGGGACGTCGTCGGCGGTGAGAGAGTCATTGGCGTACCCCTTGGAGATCAACGGGTTGATCCAGCTGAACGTCGCGAGCGAGAGGAACGACGCAGCGGCGTACGGCGTGGCTGGAGCCTCCGCACTGTTGTGTTCTGGTTCACCTTCACGGGCTCCGGCGGCATAGCCGGTGAAGCCAGTGATGCCTAGGTACACTAGAGGCAGAGAGATGAGTAGGCCGGCGAAGGAGAGAGGGTCGTCGGGGAAGAGGAGCGAGCCGTCGGCGCAGCGGACCGCCGCCGAAACAGATAATAGCGCCGCGCCGAGGGCGGTGGCGAGCCAAAAGACGCGGAGGTGCGAAGGGTGGGTGGCGGCAGCAGCCCCTTTCTCCGAGGCGATGGACCATGCGGCCACGGCGTGCGCGACGAAGTGGGCGGTGAGGAAGGAGGACTCCAGAACGAGCCATGGCGTGTTCGGCAGGAGGAAGAGCGAGAGCGCGAGGAGGACAGCGGACGCCGCGGCGAAGATGGCGGACGCCCCGAGGGCGACCGCGTAGCGGCCGGTGGTCTGGAACAGCGGGGGCTTCGGCAGCAGCGCCTCGCGTTCGGGAGCAGTCCCCGCGTCGGCGTTGCGGCGGCGGCGGACGACGAGGACGAGCGAGGCGAGGAGGAAGACAAGGTCGACGGCGCCGAGGAGCGCGCGCTGCGGGCACGGCGAGAGGAAGAGAAACGCGAGCTGGTCGGCGAAGGAGCCGGACGGCGGCGGCGAGCACGCCGAGGTGGCCAGCCACCACGGGAGCGCCATCTCGAAGTCCTTGTTTGCAAATCAGATTATTTTTCACACTTGTTGTGTTCAAGTCTATAAATCTACTATTATTATCTATGTGCTTAATTTAAAACAATACAGCATTAGTGATTGAAATCGCAAAATCTCACTATTAGTGCCGGTTTATTGTTGTAGTTTCAGCTTTTTGCTTCTAGTCTTTAGAAGTCACAAGCTAAAATAAGCATGTTGTTTTCTTAATTTTATTTTTTTACATTGTCCGGGGAAAACTAATGATATATTTTTTATTTTTTTTATTTCGTTTGTAGTGTCTGTTTCCATCAATCGGACTTTGAAACAACGAACAAAAAAGGGACGATAACTTCGAAGATGAGAGAACGACGACGAGGATGAAGAGGTAAAATCCTCGTGTGAATTTATTTAGATCATATACTCCATTGGGTCAAATTTATAAAATCACATTTTTTTAGAGATGATCATTTTTTTGAAGAGGGGCTTGTATGAGTGGATCCGTTGAATGGAGATCTAACGCTTCAGATCAATCTGATTGTTTTTATCCTTAAAAATAATCGAATGTTGTATAGACATTCCTTTATAAAAAAAAAAAGAGGGAGTCTGGAAATAAAAGATGACTGTGTATCAGCAAGGACATGTAAATCCTTTTCACCAAGTGTACAAAATTCCAAAAACGCTAACTTCTGAAAATATAGAAAGGTAAAGGGCTGCCTGGTGAGTATTCAAGTCCTTCATGGTAGATCCAGAGTGTAGCCAAGATTCGTTGCGCTAATGCGATGCCAAGGCAACTTCCCCAGGTTGTCTTTCCGCGAGGAATATACTGCAACCGCAACTGACAACGACAGCATCGAAATGCTCACTTACGACTAATTTCTCCATAAGCCATCTTCCATGCATATGCTTGATGCTTAGCAAAACAAAAAACGTCTTTTTCATATCACTTAGGGTAGACAAGGCGTTAATAGTGTAGCATTGGTGCTTAAGGATGCACCAATGTTTAACAGGTGAGGGCAACTAGCTCCAATTAATAGACATTGCAATCATTTAAGCACCTATAAAGAGCTGCTTGCATTGGCTACCTTCAAGGTTCACTGGTCGAGACATTATAGGATAAAATTCCGAACAACCGACAGATAAACTTACTATACTCGTGTCAATTATAAAAGAGTGACATTTTTGGATACATGCTACTAAATTTTCTAAATTTTGGGTATAAATAACTTATTAGTCACGTCAAAATGATATGCGATTTGTCATTAGAATATTATCATAATATCTTAACTTTAGTAGGTTTTATAAATGTACTACAGTAGTAATATCTAGTTTTGGATAACGAATGGGTTGAATCCACGTGGATACACCAAGAGATTAAACTAAAGTTCCGATCATTCCACATTGATGGGGCAGGATTATGACCCATTCCAGGCGTTAGAGCAGGTACAATAAGACTTAGTCAGCAGGCTATAGCAAATACAATATCAACTAAATTTTACGTGGCAGAGAGAGAAAGAAAGAGAGAGAAGGAAGCTGGCTACTAAATTACAGCTAGCTATAGCACGTAAAAATATGCATTTTACTCTCTTACATGTGGGGCTAAATAGTTATTGTAATAGCTACCTTATTGTATGAACTATTTTTTTGAAGACTATAGATGAAATGGATAAATGTTATAGCCACTAGTTGGCTATACTATTGTACTTGCTCTTAGGGATTTTATGGATACCTGTTACATCAGTCTTTTGTAACGGAGGGCCTTTTAAAATCAGGAGGTGCTTCCCAGCCAAGTAATATTAACATAAAGTTGTAGACTTGACTTTGAGGTCAAGTACGAACAATTCAAACGATTGGTTCGGGCAAACCTGTTGGTCCGCATGCCCACTTCATAAAGAGAATTGCGAATTGAGCCTCAATTATCGAGGAGAATTTTGGTTGCAAGCATCGACCCCAGCATGCTCGGAGGCAGCACCGTGCCGGCAAAATTTAGGATCCTATACTAAACTATAAAATAAGGTCTTTTCTCTTGATAAATAGGATTATAGTAATTATCAATTCTACATACATATCTTATGTACATAGTAATGAGAAATATTAAGAATCGTACATATTCTTTTATAATTATCAATCTATAGCACTTCTGAAGCTAAGTTAAATCCTCTATCATACGAAATATAGTTTTTTTTATAAGGATCATATGAAAGATAATTATAGTTCATATAATGATATGGACAGTAGAATTCTTCAATGCCCTCGAAAAAATAATTCAAATTAGAAAAAAAAAGAATCAAATTGAAGGAAAAGATTAAATTACCTAGGAGTTGTCACTGACTCCAGGCGTACTGGTCCTGCTCCTGCACTTCTGACTGATGCCTGTCTGCGTTCAGTGCTAATAATCCATCACGAAAGTTAACGGCGTGGGCTTGAATTGATCCCCTAGCTAGGCCTAGCTGGTAGCAGTTCGCATGCACCTGGTGACGAACTAATGATAGAGTGATGGCCTACAGCTGGTGGATCCATCAGAATTTGGGGCCCCTGAAAATTGGGGGCCCTGTTCCCTTGCACCGCTCGCACACCCCTCGGCACGGCCCTGCTCGGAGGGATGCACAGACGAGGGATGCACAGACTATATGCCATCGTGATAGGGAACATGGACGATGCATGCTCAGGTGATTTAAGTATACACACCCGAGCAAAAATGAAGTTGATGTCCTAGATTAATTGCTACAGGACTCATAGGATGGCACTAGGGGTGGAAAACGGTAACGGATAATTCATTTTATCCGATATTCGTATCCGAGAAAACACAAATATGGTAAGCAAAAATCCGTATTCGAAAATATTCGTATTCGTATCCGAGAATATTCGTATCCGTATTTGAGAGTATTCGTATTCGCATTCGTATTCGAGAATATTCATATCCGTATTCGTATTCGAGACTATTCGATTCGTATTCGATCCGTTTCTAGAACCTATGAAAAATTCGTACAAATTTTGTGATTCAAAATTTAAATTTAGGCGGTTTAAAACCGGTAACCGGTCAAAAACGGGTGAAAAATCGGTAAAACCGCTAGGAATCCGTTTTATCCGATATTCGTATCCGAGAAAATCCGTATTCGAAAATATCCGTATTCGTATTCGAGAATATTCGTATCCGTATTTGAGAATATTCGAATTCGTATCCGTATTCGTTTGAAAAATACGGATTCGTATTCGTATTTGAGACTATTCGACCGTATCCGATCCGTTTCCACCCCTAGATGGCACAGTGCTAGTTACTCAATGGTGTTACGCAAGAACTACAATCCTCAGGGACGCAGGACGCTAGTTTGCTTAAGTGGTGCTCTCTACAGTAAGCTGTTCAATCCGAAACGTTCATTCCCAGTCTAACAGTTACTATCTCCCCGTCCTGTGATACAAGTCATAACACGTATATCTAGAAAGCATATTATTTAAATAATATTTAATGTAATTATACCATAGTTACTCTTATTAGATGGACATGGTACTCCTCTTCCTATTAGAGACAAATATAATCTAATTTCGTTAAATATAATCTAGGATGGCTTATCACGCACCCGCAAGGACCTCGATGGGTTCCCCCTTTCCTTGTATAATCACACATCCTACACTGTTTCAAAACATAAATTTTGCGGTTTTGGTAGATCACATGCGCCTGAAAACTCACAAAAATTCAGTCAAATTTTCTCACTTTTAGGTTGATATAGAGATTCATGCTCTGACAAGCTTGTCTTCCTTCTCTCTGACATCACTGTCTTCCTCTGCTACCGCCAGGTTAGGGTTTAAGTTCACTTATTTAGGATTCGGGTTCATCGGTGTCCCTCGAGCTTAAAAGGAGGCTAGGGTGGTGAAATAAAGGATGAAGAGGTAAACTCCTGGTGTGAATTCATTTAAACCTAGCAGTGCTGATAGGAAAGCACAAAAGTTCCAAATGTTGTTCGTATAGGAATCTGTCGTATTCGTTAATAACGACTATAGCGGGTGGAATAAGATCTGTTGCAAATAGTGATAGCTTCTCGTTTTTATAAACTAAATATCATTTGGAATACATTTCTTAACGTGTTTTTTTATCTGTTTATCTCTTTTGTTGTAAATAGTGATGGCTTCTAGTTTTTAGAAACTAAATATGTTTTCCTCTTTCTATCTTTTTTGTTGTAAATAGTGATGGCTTCTAGTTTTTAGAAATTAAATATTGTTTGGAATACGTTGCCTTTTAACGTGTTTTTTTTTTATCTTTTTACCTTTTTTCTTTGAAGTATCTATAGAGATATAATGATGTTTCTTATTTTTTTTCTATTTTTATTTAATTAAATACCTTAAAAAAGCTAACCAACGCTGCAGTGATATTTTCATCAAAAGTCAACCGTTACAGTTGTTTGGAACATAGCCTAAAACATGCAGGATGGTGACACGTACATTAGGATCTCATGGAACCGACGTGATACAGATAAATACACGGATCAAAATTTATATAATTGTTATCCTAAGCTAGGATCGTGTAGAATTGTTAGATACACCTGAAAACTACCTCCGAATTCCTAATTATGCTCAGTCCAGTGGTCAATATCAGTCCAATGGAATGCACATACATGTAGAGATGTTAGTTAGGGTGGATTAGCATATTCCACCTTTTTGGTGGATTAATTTAATCCTCAATTAGGATTACCATAGCCCTATGTAATTAGAGATGGAAATGGATCGGATACGATCGAATAGTCTCAAATACGAATATGAATCTATATTTTTAAAACAAATATGAATACAAATTCAAATATTCTAGAATACGAATACGAACATTTTCGAATACGGATTTTCTCGGATACAAATATCGGATAAAACGGATTCCCAGTGGTTTTGCCTGTTTTTACCGGTTACCGAAACGGTTACTGGTTTCAAACCGCCCAAATTCAAATTTTGAATTACAAAATTCATCAGGGTTTTTTCTGGGTTCCGAAAATGGATCGAATACGAATACTAATATTCTCGAATACGAATGCGAATACGAATATTCTCGAATACAAATTTTGTTTACCACATTCGTGTTTTCTCATATACAAATATTGAATAAAATGGATTATTCGTTACCGTTTCCTACTCCTATCTGTAATCAATGGGTGTTTGGCAGGTTAAAATCCAAACACACCTCTTAATTTCGAACCAAACGCAATCTAGGTGTGACATTTTGAAAATTCACTTGTACAAGTGTTTGGAAGCAACTTCCAAGCTCGCTCTGTCTTGCCTCGTAGAATACATCGTATACTCCGTTGGTTCAAATCTATAAAAAAAAAGACGGAGCCCGGAAATAAAAGATGAATTTGTATCAACAAGTACATGCAAATCCTTTTCGCCAAGTGTACAAAGGTAAAAGGCTGGCTGGGGAGCCAAGATTCGTTGCGCTACCGCGATGCCAAGGCAACTTCTCTACTTTTTGTCTTTCCGCGAGGAATATCTTGCAGTGCAAGTGCAACTGCAACCGACAACGACAGCATCGAAGTGCTCAGTGACGACTAACTTCAAATTTCTCCATAAGCCATCTTCCATGCATATGCTTGATGCTTAGCAAAAAAAAACCCGTCTTTTTGATATCACTTAGGGTAGACAAGGTGTTAATAGTGTAGCATTGGTGCTTAAGGATGCACCAATGTTTAACAGGTGAGGGCAACTAGCTCCAATTAATAAGCATTGCAATCATTTAAGCACCTATAAAGAGCTGCTTGCATTGGCTACCTTCAAGGCTCACTGGTCGAGACATTACAGGATCAAATTCCGAACAACCGACAGATAAACTTAGTGTACTCCCTTGAATTATAAAAGAGTAACATTTTGGGATACATGCTGCTAAATTTTGGGTATAAATAACTTATTAGTCACATCAAAATGATATGCGATTTGTCTTTAAAATATTTTCATAATATCTTAACTTTAGTAGGTTTTACAAATGTATTACATTAGAAATATCTAGTTTTGAATAGGTTAGAATGGGCTGATTCCACGTGGATACACCAAGAGTTTAAACTAAAATTCAGATCATTCCACATTGATGGGACAGGATGTTGACCCATTCCAGGCGTTAGGGATCTTATGGATACCTGTTACATCAGTCTTTTGTAATGGGGGCAGTATTTTAAAATCAGGCGGTGCTTCCCAGCCAAGTAATATTAACATAACGTTGTAGACTCGACTTTGAGGTCAAGCAATTCAAACGATTGGTTCGGGCAAACCTGTTGGTCCGCATGCCCACTTCATAAAGAGAATTGCGAATTGAGCCTCAATATTATCGAGGAGAATTTTGGTTGCAAGCATCGACCCCAGCATGCTCGGACCTCGGAGTCGGAGGGATGCACAGAATATATGCCATTGTGATGGGGAACATGGACGATGGATGCCGATCCCTCGCTATCAGGTGATTTAAGTATACACGCCCGATCAAAAAATGAAGTTGATGTCCTAGATTAATTGCTACAGGACTCATAGGATGGCACAGTGCTAGTTACTCAATGGTGCCACGCAAGAACTACAATCCTCAGGGACGCTAGTTTGCTAAGTGGTGCTCTCTACAGTAAGCTGTTCAATCCGAAACGTTCATTTCCAGTCTAACAGTTACTATCTCCGTCCTGTGATACAAGTCCAATACGTATATCTAAAAAGTATATTATTTAAATAATATTTAATATAATTATACCATAGTTACTCTTATTAGATGGACATAGTACTCCTCTTCCTATTAGAGACAAATATAATCTAATTTCGTTAAATATAATCTAGGATGGCTTATCACGCACCCGTAAGGACCTCAATGGGTTCCCCCTTTCCTTGTATAATCACACATCCTACACCGTTTCAAAACATAAATTTTGTGGTTTTGGTAGATCACATGCGCCTGAAAACTCACAAAAATTCAGTCAAATTTTCTCACTTTTGGGTTGATATAGAGATTCGTGCCCTGACAAGCTTGTCTTCCTTCTCTCCGACACCACTATCTTCCTCTGCTGCTGCCGGGTTAGGGCTCAGGTTCACTTATTTAGGATTCGAGTTCATCGGTGCCCCTCGAGCTTAAAAGGAGGCTAGGGTGGTGACAAATCGGTGGTAGGCAATAGCAGCGGTGGTGTATCGAGGTAGGGTGGCGTAGCTAGACGCGAGTGAGGAGGAGGACGGTGGAGGTCAGCAGGGGCAACAAGGATGAGAGAGATTAGGAAGTGATGACGGATCAAATGGCGGTAGCTGCCGGAGACAAGAAAGAGAGTGACGCAGGGCGACAAGATCGCAGTGGTTAGGAGGTGGTGGGAGACAGTGGCAAATTCAGCGGCGACCACCGCCAATGACAAGGAAGAGGGCGGTGCAGGTGATCTCGCCGGAGAGAGGGAAGAAGCATGGTGCAACGGCGGGAGGGGAAGGCGGGGTGAAGGAGGAGGGTAGTGGGGAAGGAGCTCATTGTCAGCGGCGAGGCGGTGGGAGGTGACATGTGGGGAGGGGCAACGGTGGGGCTAAGAGCGGCAACTAAGGTGGTTGAAGCGAGAGAAGGGAGGTGGGAGCAGTGACGAGGGGAGGATTGGCCGGCGAGGTGGTGAGAGGCAGCGCATGGGAAGGGGCGGCAGCTGAGGGTGAATGGTTAGGATTAGGGGCGTGGAGGAGACTATATATGAGAGAGAGAAGACATCTGAATAGTTGGATCCCCTAAATTTTGACGTGTTTGATTCGAGGAATGAGTTAATCACGGGGTAAACTCCGATCAGGACCAAAATGGCATATAAAAATGGACAACTCGGTACAGCAAAACCGTAAAGTTGATTACCTCGGTCAACCAATTATTTTTTAAGAATACACAAAAGAATTGCACATTATTTCATCGAGAAGAAAGATCAACTAACATTAAAATCAGATTATTTTCAACACGTTAGCTATGTTCAAGTCTATAAATCTACTAATGTTAGCCATGTTTTTTCGCTACAGCTGATGGTTTATAGCTGCGGTTTATGGATTTTTACCCTAACGTGAAAGCTTATACGACCAAACCGAATACTGATAAATCGATAAACCGTTTTGAAAATATTGTCTCGATAAGTCGTTTTAAAATTACGGTGAAATAATTATCCTATTTATTTGTTTGAAAAACAAAAGTTGTAGGGTATAAAACCCTAAGTTAAAAAGGACTGGAGCCGTTATCTACGCGCTTAATTTAAAACAATATACCATTAATTAGCGATTGAAGTCGCAAAATTTCGCTAACCGTGCAAAGAGTTGTTTATAAATATCTACTAATGTCTTGTACTATTTCCATCAATCAGACTTTGGAACAAGGAACAAAAAGGGTCGATGACTACGAAGATAGGAGAGAACAAGGATGAGGTGGCGGTCTGTCCTTGATTGGGGAGACCGGGCACGGTCAAACACAATTGGATCATGCATTGCGTCACTTCCTCGTACTCGACACTTCTGATGCTAACATGTGTTTAGACTTTGGATGTAACAGGCAATTTACAGCGACAAAGGTAAATAGTTTTTCATGTGAGTACAGTAGAGATGAGCTCACACCACACATTACACAAATATGAGTGTGTCTAACACGTATGTACAAACAAGATAAAAATCCTAAAGACTCGTGGAACACGGGCATATATTTTAACCACCAAACGTACTCATGTGCTCGTATACTCAAAGAGCACTATTCATATAAACAGTACCTAGGAGAGTACTCTTCATATGAATAGTACTCTCAAAAATGAGGCACCACAAGCTCGAACCCGAGCGGGCGACTATGCACCTGACAGCCTTACCAACTGAGCTAAGCTCAGTCCTCAGTAAATAGTTGGTAAAACACACATCAATGTACAAATGAAATCGGCGCATATTTAAAATAAAACAAATATACAAAGAATCTAGTCCTATTATATATCAATGAAAAGTTTCAAACGATTAATAACAACCAAATGAATAGCTTCCCTAGTAATTAATTTTAAAGAAAAGGCCTCATTCTTTTTGGCTTCCTCCAAACAAATAAAAGGGTCAGTTTTTCTATCATCTTTTCAAAGCGGGTTATTAGTTTATCGACATGTGGTTTGTTCATATAAGCACTCGTACTAGGGGCTAATGCCATCAGCCGCAGCTGAAAAGAACACACCCAAACACTTCTTCAAATAAATTAATTGTTTCCAAACTTATCCTAGAGTATACATTTTACAAAAACATGGAGATTGAAGAATCTAGAGCCGCCATTATAAGTTAATGGTGAGTTTTGGTAATTAATAACAATCGATTTGTGGGCATCGACAATAGAGTTGTTGATCTTACGAAACAATATGAGAAAAAGGCTAAGAATCCTTGGGAGAGAACATGGATGATATTTATTATAATGAATTGGTTATAGGGGTGCCTTTAATGAGGCAAAAGACTAGCCCCATTACACTGAATTGAATATGAATGAATTCATTTGAATTTGTCCATCTTGAGTGAATTGACTCTATATCCCTTGAATGTCATCGTTGTCCAACCTTAAATACCAATGAAGGGACGCGTCTGGTCAAGGAAGCAGTTATTGTCAGCGAGAACACCTGATCGTCAGTTGTTATCACCGGGAGATGAACGTGGGCAACAACTGCATGGCAGTTGTTGTTAGTGACTTAGGGCTGAAAGCGTCGTGTTGTTTAGAGTGGATAAGGAACGTATTCCATCCATCACATAGAAGGAATATTCTAGAATTGGGTCTGTTGTAGGGATGGCCCCCACCTAAACCCAGCAGGCCTGTTAGGAGATTATAAGGCCCGAAATGGGACATGTGTAATGACAAAAGTGCCCCTGAAGGGGATGTACAGATGTAAGGGTATTACTGTAAAAACACTCCCCATGTGGATATATATACGGTACAGGCCACAGGGGAAACCCTAAGCCATTGCTCACCTAACTCTCCACTACCATACTCTCTCTCTCTCTGTTTGGTCTGTAACCATAACAGTTGGCGTCGTCCGTGGGGAAGACAAGAGCAAGCCTCCATATCCGAAGAAGGATGGCACCAAAGAAAGCTTCATCGTCGGCGGCGAAGAAGAAGAAGGTGGAAGCGGCAGAATCTCGCGTCAATACCAGGGCTTCGGCGTTGGCAGCCGCAGGTGCGGGTGGCGATGCGGGTGTGGTGGTCGCAAACACTGGTGTTCGCGACGCGACGCTCGACTCCGTCACCACTGCCGCGACGCTCGACCCCGCCACCACCGCCGCGACACTCGACCCCGCCGTCACCGCCGCGACGCTCAATCTCGCCACCGCCGCTGCGACAGCCGAAACCACGCCGCGCATGGTAGAACCCGCGGGGAATATGGCAACCAGCACCATGGGCAGTGGTGTGAAGTTCACGGTCGGGGCAGCCACGACACGCGTGCGTGCACCACTATCGCAGCACTCCGGCAGAGCGTCGCTAGAGACAGAAACCCTGAGGCCCGCCCGCCCGTCGTGGCTCACGTCCAACATCCCCAGGATCAAGGGATGCAACCCCAGGAAGGCCCCTTGCGGATTCAGGCCCACGTACACCAACCTCGGGAGGGCCTCTGGCAACTGCAAGCCCCGGAGGGAGCCCAACGTAGGGTCATAAACGTCATCTCCCGGGGCTCCTCGTTGGAGTTCACCTCGGCACAACAGCGGAAGGCCTACGTAAGGAGGCTGCACCACATCGCGGCATACCCAGCGTAGGCACCGCCGGAGTGGGCGCAACACGAAATCACCTTCACGCCCGCCGACGCTGAGGGTGTGGAATTTCCTCACCAAGACCCCCTAGTCATCCAGGTCGCCATTGCAGGATGCGACGTTAGGCGCGTCCTGGTCTATGGAGGAAGCTCCGTGAACATCTTGTTCGCAGCGGCCTTTGATCAGATGGAGATCCCCCGAAGTCGATTGGGCCCTTCGGGAATCCATTGCAGGGCTTCGGAGGTCAGCCCCTACGGGCGTTGGGCCAGATATGCCTCCAAGTCTCCCTTGGCCGAGGCGATAATGTGAGGTCGGAAGATGCCACCTTCGACATCGTCGACATCTCGTACCCCTACAACGCCATATTGGAGCGGCCAACCCTAAACTCTCTCGGGGCAGTCCCACACCACGGCTTCCTATGTATGAAGCTCCCCGGACCGCGGGCCATCATCACTGTCCACGACGATCAGGATATGGCTCGGCGCATAGAGCTCGGCACCAGAGGTCCGCACCACGAGGCTCAACGAAACAACTAGGCCGGGTGTGCAAGTGCGAAGATCCTTGGCGGCTCTGGAAAGCACCCCGCCGAGCCCCTGCACGGGTTTCCCTAGCAGCAGAGGCTCCCACCGTGCCCCGCCTCATCACAGGGCAACGACAGTTGCGGCCGTTTCCATCCTTAAATGGTCAGTGGTCAATATCCCACCTTTTGTAATCGCTCACCCGCGCAAACGGGAATTTAATAAAGTTCACCATTTGCAAAAAATTGTCTTGTTTCCCGCAAAAAGCGCGCGAAGGATTACCTTCGCGCGCACTCTCCATGAGTATAAACAAAGACACGCGTTTACGCGCGCACTCTCCGCAACGTGGTATGAGTATAAACAAAGACACGCGTTCACACGTGCACTCTCCGTGAGCAACACGGGCATGAGTATAAACAAAGACACACATTCGCGCGCGCACTCTCTGTGAGAAACACAGGCATGAGTATAAACAAAGACACGCGTTCGCACGCGCACTCTCCGTGAGAAACACGTGCATGAGTATAAACAAAGACATGCGTTCGCGCGCGCACTCTCCGTGAGAAACACGGGCATGAGTATAAACAAAAACACGCGTTCGCGCGCGCACTCTCCGTGAGAAACACGGGCATGAGTATAAACAAAGACGCGTGGAGGGACGCCTCCACGCGCACTCTACGGAGTATAAATAAGACGTAGCGTCGAGGTACGCCTCCGCACGCAACTTCACCGCCCGCAACGCTCGGAAGCTTGCCTCCGCGCGCAGTCTACGGACTCTAAATAAGACGCGGATGTTGTCCCTGTGCACTCTACTGAGTATAAACAAGACGCGGATGTTCCCACGCATGCATAAGTATTATCCCTATGCGTACTCTCCGGAGTATAAATAAGGCATGGTTGACAGTCCCACGCACTCTACGGAGTATAAATAAGACACGGATGTTCCCGTGCACGCATAAGTATTATCCCTATGCGTACTCTCCGGAGTATAAATAAGGCGTGGTTGACAGTCCCACGCACTCTACCGAGTATAAATAAGACACGGATGCTCCCGCGCACGCATAGGCATTATCCCTATGCATACTCTCCGGAGTATAAATAAGGCGTGGTTGACAGTCCTACGCACTCTACGGAGTATAAATAAGACGCGGATGTTCCCGCGCACGCATAAGTATTGTCCCTATGCGTACTCTCCGGAGTATAAATAACGCGTGGTTGACGCTTCTTGCACCTTGGGCCTTGATAAGACGCAGCAGAGGCTCGCCTCCGCATGCACCTGCATGCACCTCGTAGCGATCGCGCAAAAGGCAGCAGAGGCTCACCTCCGCATGCACCTCGCAGTGTCCGCATAAGACACAGTCGAGGCTCGCCTCCGCATGCGTCTACCTCGAAGGGTAGGGGACGGAGCGCTCGCGCGTCTACCTCGACTAAGGCGCCACCTCCGCTGCCACCACCTCGAAGGGTAGGGGACGAAGAGCCCACGCGTCTACCTCGACTAAGGCGCCAGCTCCGCTACCACCACCTCGAAGGGTAGGGGACGGAGCGCTCGCGCGTCTACCTAAACTAAGGCGCCAGCTCCGCTGCCACCACCTCGAAGGGTAGGGGACGGAGCGCTCGCGCGTCGACTTCGGTCAGCTCCGGATTACTGCACGCAAGCGAGCGCTGTGTCGTTCCCTGAATCTACCACGGGACTGCATGGTCATAAACAAGGATGGAGACACGGGCAATATCTTTCAACTAAAACCCCCCTCTTGTTTATATTCATCGAAAGTTGTTTACAAAGGCATGCAATAAAAATGTACAGACAGCCTCGGGTACTCGAAGCCGCTACGCGGCCGGCTCCTCCTTAATGCGCGTTTGCACCAAGGCTTCACTCGAGGAAGCCCGGCTTGCCCAGAAGCCCAACGACTCCTCGGCCCTCCGCCACCGCCGAAGATGCCGTCGGGTCACAAGGTCAGAAACTAGTAGCCAGCCCTGGTCCGGTAGCTGCTCGGGACAGGCGGTCACACAAGTCAGAACGCCGGTGAAGCAACTCGTACTTTATTCATAAGAAAAAGGGGCTTGTGTTTTACAACGCACACCAATGCACGGAGACCATGGCGTCACACCTGAGGGTTTGCGTCGCCCCCCCGAATCCGCGGGGCCGCCCTCGTCGCAGCGCGGGACCTCGTCCAGCCACAAGCTGATGTTCCCCTCGTGGTACAGGCTGTTCCGCAGCTCGACCTTCGCCGCAGCCTCCCCGATGTACTCCCAGATCCTCTCATGGAAAAATCGCACAGGGCGGCGAACAGCGCGCGACAAACATCGACATCACCGGCCACGGCGGCAGCTCCAACGGGATCGGCCACTCACCGACATGCTTGGCGGCCCGGTGTCGCGAGCGCGCGCATATCAGGCACGAGGTCACGTAGGAGCAGTGGTTGCCGAAGGTCGTCGCGAGCCGAGGCAATGTTGGCGCATCCCCGATCCGCCAAGCATCCGCAATATTCCTCGGGCCCGGCGAGCGGGCGTGCCGCGACGAGATCTTCAAGGGTGACCTCCAGGGCCAGCATGGCATCCCACGCGGCTACCGATGCGTCGTCCAGGGTCCGGTCCCGCTCCGCTAGAGATGTAGCAAGCTCGCTCTTCTCCTTCTCTAGCGCAGCGATTTGCTGGAGTAAGCCATCTCGCTCCTCCGCAACCTCTCGTCGCGCTGCCTCTGTGGCCGATAACCGCACCGCCGCCACGAGCGCCTCGGCGTACGACTTCGTCCCCGTGCACTCTACTTCTAAGTGGCGGATGCGATCATCCTTGGCGGAGTGCGTCCCCTTGGCTACATGCAAAGCCTCCTCGGCGGCCCGCAACCGGTCCTCTAGCGCCCCCTTCTCGCGGGAGTGAGCCGCTTGCAACGCCTGGGCCAAGACGAGGGTCTACACGACAAAGGAGTCAGCGAGCTGCTACACGACCGCATATCATCACAAGGTCAGATACTTACTCTCACTCCTGATACCTCCAGTGCATCCCCAAGGCGCCCCATCCCGTAGGTTGACAGCGTCTGCTGGTCAATGCTGGCGGCCGCGTCATCCACGATCCTGCGCCACACCTCCAACGCCTCCAGGGGAGGGATGAAGTCCGCTAAACTTGGGGGCGTGGTGTTCGCGTCGGCAGTCTCGGGAGCACCGGACGCCCTTCTCAAACGAATGCCCCCGCGTCCTGGGATCGCCCGTCCTTGGGGATGAGTTCTGCTATAAGAAGATGTACTGGTTAGTCCTATGAGAACACCGCAAAGCTACGCCAAGGTAGGGCAGGGTAGCATACCTTCGGTGGCAGACGGCGGACTTCGCCGGGGCGTCCCCCCACCCGCGGGTGGCTTAACAAGTGTGCGTCCCCGCACGAGTCAGCCACAGTGCCGGGAGTCTCCGTATCGGGGCCCAACGCCGGCAGCCCCCGCCCCCCGGCCGCTGCGGCCTGCGAAGGGGCCGAAGGGACGCTGCATATGGGGGCTTCGGCGTCGGAGACGGAGTCCCACAAGCTCCCAACACGGGTCACCACGGCGAACCCCCTCGAAATCTAATGAAGGGGGGATTGCAGGCGTGGCCGCTTCGTCCTGGGAGGAGGTGAGGGCCCCGCCTTGGTAACCGCCGTAGAGGCAGGCTCCACAGCACCGACATCCGCGGGTGGGGGCCCCACCCTAGTAACCTCTATGGGAGGCACCTCCGTCTAGGCCACCACTATTGGCGGAGACCTCATTCCACCGCCCCCCCGTGGAGGGCAGCTCCGACATTGTCACCGCCGCAGGCGGGGACTCCGCTCCGGGGCCGCCAACAGACGGTAGCTCCACCTCAGCAACCGCCACGGGCGACGAGACTTCCCCCTCCCGGACGTCCATGGTGTAATCTCGGTCCCTGGCACCACCCGAAGACCTTTCGCCCCCGTCATCCGCGCCCGTCTCCAGGTCCGAATCGGCGTACTTCGCTGAATCAGACTCAACGTTGGCCGCAACGATGGGGGCAACGGCAGTCGCCGCGCAGGGCGCGGTCGCAGTAGCCCGAGTTCTCCCGTGAGACGGCGCCTTTTTTCCTTGGGCGCTGTCATCTTGATGTCGTGACTGGCTCGGGGCCGGAGAGGCGCGTTCTGGCACGTGAACACCCAGGGCCTCGCACGCGCGGTTTATTCGCCCCAGCCCCGCCTCCGCGGTTGCAGCCGTACGCTGCTCGTGCTCCCAGGCCGTGTATGGCCCAAGGAACATGCTTGCTGCGCACTCCGCGTCCTTCAAGCACATTCCTAGGCGAGACAAGAAGCATGGTTAAACGCGATGCAGCGAGCACAAATGGAAAGGAGGACACGGTCAAAGCTTACGAAGGCCGGAGGGCGCTGGCAGCGAGCAAACGGACGGGCAGACATTGTCGTCCCGGAGCTCCCCAGCAGTGAGGCGCCACTCATAGGCTAGCGGCGCCACGCCGTACATAATGTACTCCTGGGCGAGATCGCGCATGTTGAAGCGGGCGGTGACCCCCGCGAGTCTTCGCGCCCTTCGCCTATCCTCGGGGTCGAGCGTTATGCTGGGCGTTGTGTTGAACACCATCGGTTGGCCCGTACACTCGAGGCCGCTACCGCTCGCCACACGATGGTAGAACCACTGTCTTGTCCAGCCAGACTTCCATTTCGCTCAAGTTGAGTTCGTGGGGAAGAGCTTCCCGCACGGCGACCGCAGAATGAAGTTGACGCTGCTGAAGTTCGACAACGTCCCATCCTTCCGCTCCTTCGGCTGGCACCGTGCATCGTGTAGAAATGCGAACATCGAGGCGCTGGGCCAGCACGCCTCTGAACGCAAGGCCCAGCTGTACACGGCAAGGCGAGCCAGCGCGTTCAGAGTCAGTTGTGCCAGCTCCAGCCCGAAGGTCCGCAACACATCGCCAACGACCATCGCGGTCGGGATGCGAAGTCCGGCTTCGAAGTAGGCGACAAAAACGATCGCCTCCGACTGCTCAGGTTGCGGTTCCGCCTCGTCATCGGCAGGTAGCCGCACCGCCTGGCGGTCCGACAGCTTCCCTTCACGCAGCAGTGTACGGATCGTCTCCTCCGTCACAAGCGTGGGACCCAAGACGCTGGAGTACGGACCCTCCTTTCTCTCCGTCGCCACCCACCATTTGTCTGCCGCCGCCGGGTCGCGCTCCTCAACCATATACTCCATCTCAAGCGGCGAGGACCGCCAGCAGATGACGCACTTGCCGACCGTTTGAGCACGCTCGTCGTCGGGCACCATCATTACTCGGGAGCTAGACGACGGCGGAAGGGAAGTGCGGTGGCAAGAAAATCAAAGAATAGCAGGAGACGAGAAGGGCAATCAGAAAGCGTGTGGAGGAGGCGCAAGCGTGGTACCATGGGGGGTATTTAAAGACCCCTCGTCTCCCGCACCGCCGGTAAGCATAAATTATCGGGGAGAAGCCTATCTCATCAATTATCCATTTTCAGTCCATGAGCTAGTGTCAAAGTCAATAAGTCATTCCCTGAAAGTCCCAGTGCAATGATACACATCACATTCAAAAGGCATTACATAAGAAAGCATAAAATGCATACAGGGACAGATGTACATAATATTGACAATGAAATAAATTTTAAGATTGGATCAAATGACACCTCTTACCGAATGAGGCCATCATCTTCGGTTCCCCGTGGCTTGAATAAGGAGGACATCATTTCTAGCTTGGGTGACTGAGTGTGCACTGATGCTCTGTATTTAGAGATAAGAGGCCATTGGCGAGAGCTAACCACCTAAACAATGCCAAAAGGCATGAGTATAGCCGATTAGTGATTAACACACACACACATACACTTATAAATTTACAAAATCATTCGGATGCCATGCGAGCTACTGTTCAGATAGTAGAACTGTACGAGTAAAAGTTTATCCCTCTGACCTTATTGGTGAAGTTCCATCGTCCATTACGTGGGAGGATATCTTCACCATTGCCGGCTTTCAGCTACATGATACAAGATTTACTTAGATACACGGTTGAAAATCAAGCACGTCAAAACCTTGTAAGTACATAAAATTCTCACCAACCTTGGAGGCTTGCAGGACCCTTCCTTCCACAAAACGGGCCAGCTTTGTCCAGTGACTTGACAAAACGGGCCACCATTCCGCAGTGACATGACAAAAGAGGCCAGCTTTCCTCAGTATCATGACAAAAGAGGACAATTTGCGCAGGGACATGATAATACGGGCCAGCTTTGCTCCGTGAGGTGACAAAAAGATGCCAGTGGTGCGCAGTGACATGACAAAATGAGGCAGCTTTGCCCAGTGACTTGACAAAACGGGCCAGCTTTCCGCAGTGACATGACAAAAGAGACCAGCTTTCCGCAGTGACATGACAAAAGAGTACAATTTGCAGGCTCTGAAAAGCCTTCATAGGGACATTTATAGCTACACTGCAATCCTGACTATCCTCAAAAGATTCCCATGTCGTCCTCTCCATGGACTATGCCCACTGCACCAGATAACCTGCCTACATAAAGGCCTCCCTCCTATGTCTTCCATACCACATCTCCTCCTCAAGGCATCACAATACTACTACACAACAATGTCTTCCTGGAGGTCCGACCCATTTGGAGTGCCGGAGTGGCATGAGCGCCCGAAGTGCCATTGCGGCTTTAGGACGATGTTGGGAGTCTGGACTGATCGAGTACAATGAGCCAAATACGGCCGTAGGTTCTTCAAGTGTCCTGACCTGGATGACGACTTCGTGGTAACGACCACAACTAAATCATTTATTTGTCGTTATCGTTTTTAACTTGATCCATGACATCTACCACGCCACACATAGGCTTGCACGTTCATCGAATGGGTGGATCGGGTGTCGCTGGCATGGCCAGGTAACCGGGCATTGGAGGTGGAAAACAAAGCACAATACTTTGTCAAGATGACTCAGGCTCGCGAGGTGGAACGACAGATGCGGCTTGAGCAAGAGCGCCGCGTGAGGGTGGACCAAATCCATCTGAAGGGCAAGGAGGATGAGCTGCAAAGGAGGCGGGAGCAGTTAAGTCTGCGTGAAGCTGCCATCAAACGTCAGGAGGAGGAGCTTCAAGCTCGTGAGGCAGCTCTCAAGACCAAGAGTGACAGGAAGAAGGATGCAGCGGAGCCATCTTCAGGGCGCGACAAAAAGGGGAAACAACCACGCTACACCCAGTAGACAAAATGTAATAGACTCAGCAAGTTATTTTCTCTAAGGCATGCATGTTACGACTAGTGGTGGAATTCTGAACATTAGAAGTACAGAGTTCCACACATGCCACATGCCACTGGTCACATCACTTACCACTTTATGTATCGACCGTTCTACGGTCAATCGTTCCTAAAAAAATTTACCCAAATTTTTTATGCATCTACAACTTACATTGAACATAAACTTCTACTACAACTTTATCTGATTTTTACGCAGTTTATAACTACAAAATTGACAAAACATACAAACATCACGCGGATTGCAAACCCTTAACATACCAAACCCTAAAAGTCACTTACCACATTATATATCGATCGTTCTACGCACAATCGTTCCTAAAAAAATTACAATAATTTTTTTATGCATCTACAACGAGCCAATCAACATAAACTTGTTTTACAATTTTATCAGATTTATTTCTGTTTCACACCTACAAAATTAACAAAACTTATAATCATTACAGTTCCTGCACTCATTCCCACGTGTTCAATATCACTTTCATTCATTTCATCCAATTGTTCATATCACATTTCTGCTCAAAAAAATTTTCATCAAATTGCATCTAATAAAACAACATACCATGATCGAAATTTGTTATTGTCACTTCAGCACATTTTTCACGGTCAGCAATATATGAAAATCACAAATACACTAATCGTTACTTCACACAAATTTCGTTCGTACTCTACCAAACAATATTTTAAATTTTCTAAATTGCACAAAAAAATTACACAAGCATTACAGTGGACTCCACTTCAAATTCATATTTTTCCACTCATTTTATATATACACATGAATTTTTTTAAATAATTGCTTTATATATGCATAAATATATAGGAGGAGAATTTCGGATTAGGCAGGAGAGGGAATCGCGGTCGGCTGCTCAATCGCGCGCTCGGGCGGGGCGGTCGCGCGTTCGGCGGTGGACGCGCGCTCAGCGGCGCGTCGTGCGGCGAGGGAGGCAGACGCGAGGTCGCCCGGGAGGTCGCGCGGAGGCAGGCCGGTCGTGCGGTCTGGTACCGCACGACCGGGACAGGTGGCGGCCTGGGGTGATCGTGCGGTGGAGAGGGGTCCAAGATTGGAATTTTTTTTTGCATAGGGGGCTAAATAGGGAATTTTAGGTGCACAAAGGTCCAACAGTGTCCAAATTTCCAGAAAGTTCCAAATGTTCTTCATATTGGAATTTGCCGTAGTCGTTAATAACGACTTGTAGCAGGTGGGCTAACACACGAGGTTGCAAGGCTCGGGACACGGACAGCAGGATCCCACGGCGAGACGATACGGATCAGTATATAATCATTATCCTAAACGTAGGATTCAAATTTTATATAATCATTATCCTAAACGTAGGATTATATAGAATTGTTAGATACAACTGAAGTACCTTCGATTTGCCAGTTATGCTCAATCCGATGATCAATATCAATCCAATGGAATGCACGTACAATTTTTATTCCTTAAGGCTACGTTTGGTTTGGGATTAGAATAATTAAGTTAGCTAACAATAACTCAGGAGGTTATCTAAACCCGATTTTTGTGTTTGGCAATTAACATGATTAATCTAAAATGTTGTTAAGAGATTAGGTGGTTTGTACGGGTTAGCTTGGTTAACAATAAAAAATCAGAAGTAGACATGTTAGTAGGGTGGGTTAGCTTATTCCACCTTTTTGATGTATTAATTTAATCATTAGTTAGGATTAAGGTAACCGTCCCTAACTAACGGGTGTTTGGTAAAGATGACCGGATTACATGCAAATCATTTTCACCAAGCGTACAAACTTCAGAGGACCGAGATTTGCTTGGATGTGTGGCTGCTAGCGTGTATCCCGTCCGCTGCGCTTGCTTGGATGTGTGGCTGCTAGCGTGTAGCCCGTCCGCTGCGCTCGATCCGCATCTTATTTTTCTTATATGAATAGTGTTTTTCAGAGTACACGTGCACATGAGTACATTCAGTAGTCAAAGTGTGTGTCCACGCTCCGTGAGGCTTCAGGGTCTTCGTTTTATCTTAGCGTGTGTATTAGACATACCCACATATGAGTGTGTAGTGTTATATGTGTGCGTCCATATTGTACTCATGAATCAAAAAAAGTGTACAAAATTCCAAAAACACCAAATTCTGAAAATATAGAAAGGTAAATGGCTGGTTGGTGAGTATTCAAGTCTCGTTTCAGCTTCAACTTATGGCTTCTGCCTTCTAATTTACTATTTATTGATTTTATCTTTTCTGGGCTTTTTAGCTTTTTGGGGCTTTTTTTTGGCTTTTTTCCGTATTCATTTGCATTATCCGTGATGGGTTAACTTTTTTCTTATTTTTAATTTTTTAAATTTAATTACATCAAATAAGTATCATCAGTTATAGTATAATTTTAGATAACTACAATATAATTTCAGTTATAAATCAATATATATCAGTTGAACCGAGCGCCACTAGAGTGTAGCCAATATTTGTTGCGCTACTGCAATGCCAAGGCAACTTCTCTACTTTTTGTCTTTCTGCTAGGAATATCATTACTATTATAAATGAACGCGTTGGTGGTTGTATGTCCATTCTCCTTCAACCACTCTATTGCCTTAACTTCTCACCATTCTCCACTTTTCAATCTATCAGAGCAACTCTTTTCTATAGCATGACTCTCTATACATTCAATTAGTTCTGTTGCAACGCACGGGTACGTAACTAGTCAAACAGAAAGTACAAGTGCAATAGCAACCGACAATGACAGCATCGAAGTGCTCAGTTACGACTAACTTCTAATTGTTAGGAAACTTGGGCCCAGGCCAGCAGTCCTGGCCCATTATGGACACCCCACCGTAGACTATAAATAGGGAGCCATACCGGCATATTCTGTACACCAATGCAATTGAAAGCAATAAAGAAAGACCAGCAGTTCTCTCTACCTCTCTGTGTGTTCAATATATTATTCTGTCTTCTGTGATTGATTCGTTTTGTTTTAAGCAGAGGAATCGATCGGACTGGTCGCCAGCAACGGTTCCTCAACACGTTACCAGCATGACTTCGCTCGGGTGAACGAAGGTAATCATCAAAGCACCTAATAGATTGAATTTTCTAGATCGCTTTGAATTCGCAATTTCTTTTGCGTTCTAGATTGAATCTCTACGGTGCAAATCTGCCCTAATCTACCGCGAGCAAACCTGAAGTCGCCGGCACAATGTCAATCGGTAGATTGCGAAATAGGGTAGATGTTGATTGCACTGTAGAATAGAAACAAAAACGAAAATTTTGCATGGTTTTGTTTGATCCTACATGATCACTGCACGAGAAAAATTGGCATCGCTTTCTCTGTTCGGCAACTGCATGAAAAAACAACAAGAAGGACTAGCGCTGGCCTGAAGCCGCCGTCGGCCTGTCGCCAGTCGCCGGCTCGTCGCCGGCAGCTTGGCACACCACCCGAGGGAGTTGGCCCGAAGCCACCCGGTCGCCGGTCGGCCGCCCCGTGCCTCAGCCTTCCCGGCATGGTCGGCCGACCACGCAGCCGCCTTGGTCACCGGCCGGCCGTCGTGCCGCCGCATCTCCCGTGTGTGCGTGTAGCCCGGCACCGACGATCCGGTCCCGCGCCGGCGTCGTGTGCTGGCCACCACCGCGCTGAACGCGTCGCCGATCGCGCTCGGCTCCGTGCTCGCGCGCCACGATGACCGCCGCGCGCCGGATCCGCGCTGCACACACAAGACCGACCACCGGCGCCTCGTCTCCCACGGCCGCATGCACCACGCCCGACCATCGACGTCTCGGTCCTCGCGCCGGCACGCACGCGCGCCCGCCATGCCGCCGCCCTGTGCCGTCGCTCCCATGCCACCGCGCCGTCCAGAATTTTGCAGAAAACGCCTCGATAAATCAGTAAATTGCGCGAATTTTCCTCTGAACTGAAAATTTGCGCAAAAACCCACAGAAATTGCAGAATTCGCTGAAATTTTTTTCATAGCTTAAAAGGGCCTCGGGAATCCGAATTTTGAATTAATTTTAGCATTTGAAGCTTATTTATTTCTGCCATTGTTATTCTCTGTTTTCTGTATTTATTTACTATTTTTGGTTAATTGTAATTGTTTAAATTGCTTTTAATCACTAAAATTAGCAGTAAAATTATAGAAAATGCATAAAAAATTATGAAACATTACGAGAACCTATTGTACCATTTATTTACCCGTAGTAAATCATTCCATGCATGTTTACCTGCAGTAAAGTTATTTTATTCCGTTCATACACATGTAGATGACTGGCATCACGAACCGGGAGTTCGAGGAGCTGGCCCAGCATGGCCAAAACTATCTGACATGGGCATCCGATGTCGAGATTGTGCTTGGAGCTAGGAAGCTCTGCCCGACCCACACCTGAAGAGAATGATCAGGCACTTCATTTTCTCAGGCACCACCTCTGCCTTACTCTCAAGAATGAGTATATGGCAGAGAGAAGCGCGCTAGCACTTTGGACCGCACTCAAGAAGCGGTTTGAGAGGCTAAAGTATACTATTCTTCCTCAAGCAGAGCAGGAGTGGATCAGACTGAGGTTTGCCGACTTTAAGACGGTCGGGGATTACAATTCTTCCTTGCACAGGATTTGTACCAATCTTCAACTCTGTGGCAAGCAGATCACAGACGAGCAGAAGATCGAGAAGACCCTGTCCACCTTTCACCCCAATGCTGTTCAATCCGCCCGCAACTATCGTCAAGACGGCTACAAGGAGTATGCCGAATTGATTGATATGATGCAAGTTGCGGAGGCTCAGGACGAACTTCTTTGCAAGAATTACGTCACTCAGCCTCCAGGTAGCTCCGCTGGCCGTGAAGCCAACGCTAGCAGCTACAAGGTGCGAAAGCCCTTGATGAAGAGAAGGGGGAAGAAGGGTAAGAACGTTGCCCAGAAAGGTAAGTCAGATGCTCCAAGTAACAAAAAGGCTAAGAAGAGTGGCAAGACCTATGGCCAGCAGAACCAGGGTTGCTATAAGTGTGGCAAATGGGGGTATTGGTCGCGGATATGCAAAGAACCGCAACATGTCATTGATTCTCACCAAGCTCAGAAGAAGAAGGATGGCAAAGGGCAGCTTGAAGCCCACTTTGCAGCAGTCGAGGGGGAGCATCCTGAGCAGCTGCCTGTGTTGATGGAAGTTGAATCCATCCCGGCAGCAGCACCTCCTTATGACTTAGAAGCAGCCACCGCCATGATCTCTCTTGAAGAGAAGATCACTCCTGAATGCATTAGACGTTAATTGTCATTTATTTGTGTTAAATGGACAAGTTAGATCTTGCATGGATGGTGCTTTAGGATTTGTTTTCTCGTGATGGTTGGATGATTTTGGAATAATTCATTTATTTATTCAGTCTATGATGGCATGATATGTTCTGATATTGGCGTATTTTATTTATGTGCTGAATGCCTTCTAATACATGTTAATTAAATACGTTATATTAGAGTACGTGTGGCGCCCTTTGGAGGAAGTGTGCCTTGCCGACAGCAGCACAACGAATACCATATTAAGAGAGACTAAGTATTTCCAGTCGATCCGTAAAAGCATTGGCAGCCTTACGATAATCGCCGGAAGCGATGCATGTATAATCGGTTCTGGAAGAGCCACAATTATACTTCCAATGGGCACGACTTTGGTTATTGAAGAGGCCTTATTGCACCCATAATCGACTATAACTCTTTTAAGCTTCAAACATATTCGCGCCAATGGTTTCCACGTTGAGATTGACGAAGAGTACGGTAAGGAATACCTGCTCATCACGAAGCACGAAGAGAATGGCAAAAGGGTATTAGAAAAACTTCCTTCACTAGAAACTAGGCTACATTATACCAACATTAAGGCACCTGCAGCCTACACTGTCCTAAAGACAGTATTTAGAAGCTCTGAACTCTTCTGTCTCTAGTATGATAGATTAGGCCACCCAGGTCTTAGAATGATGAGAAACATAATCAATAATTCCCAAGGGCATAATATTCATGTGAAGAATTTCTCGAATTAAGAAGATTTTGTGTGCCCTGCATGTGCCACCGGGAAATTAATTACTAGACCCTCCACTCTGAAAGTGAAGGATGAAGTCCCTGCATTCCTGGAACGCATCCAGGGAGAAATTTGTGGTCCCATTCAGCCCATCTCAGGGCCGTTTAAGTATTTCATGGTGCTCATTGATGCTTCCTTAAAATGGTCATACGTGGGTTTATTATCCACAAGAAACCACGTCTTTGCAAAATTGATCTCGCAGATCATTTGCATCAGAAATGTGTTCCCCAATTATCACATCAAGTCCATCAGAATGGACAACGCCAAAGAACTTACTTCAAAGGCATTTCATGATTATTGCATGGCGACGAGAATTGCAGTTGAACACTCGGTACCGCATGTCCACACCCAAAATGGTTTGGCAGAAGCTTTAATCAAGAGAATTAAATTTATTGCCCGACCTCTCTTGCATAATTGTAATTTGCCAGCTACATGTTGGGGACACGCAGTCCTCCATACAGTGAATCTCATCAACTTTAGACCTTCCGCCTATAACATACATTCACCTATGCAACTAGCGCAAGGGTCACCACCGAAAATCTCTCATCTCAGGAAGTTTAGATGCACGGTTTATGTACCTATACCACCTCCGCAGCATACTGCAATGGGCCCTCTCCGTATGATTGGGATATACGTTGGTTATGAGACTGCGTCCATAATCAGGTATTTGGAACCCATGGCGGAAGATTTGCAGACTGCCTGCTTCGCTGATTGCATCTTTAATGAGGATAATTTCCCGTCATTAGGGGGAGGAAATCAACCCCTTGATGAAAAATGTCGGGAAATTACGTGGGAAGTCACGGGAATTCATCACATAACCCGCGCACTAGTGAAACTGAGAAAGAGGTCCAGAAGATCATCGACTTGCAAGCACTAGCAAACCAACTACCCGATCACTTTAGTGATTTGAAGAACGTGACTAAGTCGCATGTGCCTGCACGCAATGCACGGGAGAGGGTTGAAATACCAAAGAAAATTGAAGGTATCTCTAATCCCATCCAGAGGCCTCAGAATAAAAGGACGAGAACTCCGGCTCCTCGAGTCCAAAGTAACCGGGGACACCCGGCGAAAAAGGATAAGATGGAATTATTACAGCTGATCACTGAAGTCCCCCAGAATGAGAAGGGGGCCAGTTGAGACCTGGCACGAGTATGACACCTTCAGAAAAGGGCATATCGGATCTGAATATCCCCATCGGCATGGATGTGTGCGTACACATCGGAGCCGAAAAACTAAAGGGACTTACCACCACAATTGAAAGAAGCGATACGCAAGGTAAAGCTCCAGAAGAAGCAATCGCTCCAGAAGAAGAAACTCATGAAGAAATAGCTATAAATTATGTGCACACGGGAGAGTCACTGATTAGGATAACAACCAATATCGATATCTACTTCGCAAAAAAAATTGTCACTATCATTGATCTTGATCCCGAGTCTGCATCGCTCGCTGAATGTAAGAAAAGATCAGATGGGAGGATTGGAAGAAAGCAATAGCAACTGAATTGCTATCTTTGAACAAAAGCGAGGTATTTAGGCCCGTATGCCGCACGCCTCCCCATGTGCACCCCGTAGGGCACAAGTGGGTATTTGTTCGAAAAAGAAATGAAAGAAATGAAGTAGTAAGATACAAAGCAAGGCTGGTAGCACAAGGTTTCACTCAACGTCCTGGAGTTGATTATGAAGAAACATACTCCCCAGTCATGAGTAGAATTACCTTTAGATATTTAATCTCAATGGCAGTGACCTAAACTTAGAAATAAAATTAATGGATGTTGTGATTGCATATCTTTACGGTAACTTGGATTCGAAGATTTACATGAAAGTCCCTGAAGGGATACCTCTCCCGAACCAAGACAGAGCAAAAAGAAATCTGTACAGTGTGAAACTCAGAAAGTCACTGTATGGACTGAAATAATCTGGAAGAATGTGTTATAATCGCTTGAGGGACTTTCTCTGCAAGAAAGGCTACACGAACAATGAAGACTGTCCTTGTGTATTTATACGGCGATCCCAGAATAGATTCTGCATAATCTCTGTGTATGTAGATGATCTGAACATCATCCAGACAGCAGAAGACATAAAAGAAGCAAGCTCCTACTTGGAGTCAGAATTTGAAATGAAAGATTTGGGCAAGACCAAGTTCTGCTTAGGCCTGCAGCTTGAGCATGTCCCTAAAGGAATCTTGGTACATCAGTCGACCTACACCCAGAAGGTGCTTAAAAGGTTTGACTTTAAGAAGGCATTCCCATCGAAAGTACCGATGATCGGGAGGTCTTTACAGCAAGAAAAAGATCCTTTCCGACCTAGGGAAGAGGGGGAGGAAGTCTTGGGACCGGAATTCCCATATTGAGTGCAGTGGGAGCGCTCATGTACTTAGCAAACTGCACTAGACAGAACATTGCATTTGCCGTGAACCTGTTAGCAAGGTACAGTGCAGAGCCCACCAAAAGGCATTGGAAGGGCATAAAGGACATCTTCCGATACCTCCAAGGAAGCAAGGACCTTAGATTGTTCTACATAAAGAATCAAGATCTGAACTTGATTGGCTATGCAGATGCTGGGTACCTATCTGACCCGCATACCACAAAGTCACAAACAGCCTATGTATTCCTATGTGGTGGAACTGCAATTTCCTGAAAATCGTCCAAGCAAAGCCTTGTAGCTACTTCGACGAACCACTCAGAAATTATAGCACTATATGAAGCCGTACGAGAGTGCGTTTGGCTCCGCCGAATGGTTCACCATATCCAGCAGTCATGTGGGATGAACATTGTGCAAACCCCCACAATTATCTATGAAGATAATGCAGCTTGCGTAGCACAAGTGCAAATGGGTTATGTGAAGAGTCATCTCACAAAGCATATCAACCCCAAGTTCTTCTATGCTCATGAATTGCAAAAGATGGACGAGATCAAAGTACTGCATACTAAGTCTTGTCAAAATCTAGCAGATTTGTTCACTAAGTCACTCCCCGCGTCTAACTTTGAAAGGTGCGTGCGTGGAATTGGAATGATGAGACTTAGAGAAGTGCAGAATTCAGGGGGAGAATTCTCTCAAGCCCGCTAGTAAATCTTAATCACGAAGATTAAGTACCCTAAGGAATGAAGTCTTGAAGACCAAATGAAATTGGGTGAATTGTACTCTTTTTCCCTTGACGAGTTTTCCTGAAGTTTCTTGACCAAGGTTTTTAATGAGGCAATTCGTGCATCGCAACATCACATGCATCATGTGCTCTTTCTCCAAATTTTTTCCAGTGGGTTTTATGGAGTTTTAATGAGGCATGAACGTGTCGGGTGAGTGCCCAAGGGGGAGTGTTAGGAAACCTGTGCCCAGGCCAGCAGTCCTAGCACATTATGGGCACCCCACCGTAGATTATAAATAGGGAGCCATACCGGCATATTTTGTACACCAATACAATTGAAAGCAATAAAGAAAGACCAGTAGTTCTTTCTATCTCTACCTGTGTTCAATCTATTATTCTGTCTTCTGTTATTGATTCGTTTTGTTCTAAGCAGAGGAATCGATCAGACTAGTCGTCAGCGATGGTTCCTCAACACTAATTTCCCCTTAGGCCATCCTCCATGTGTATGCTTAGAGGCAACCGACACGACAGCATCGAAGTGCTCAGTTATGACTAACTTCTAATTACCCCTTTGGCCATCCTCCATGCGTATGCTTAGAGGATGCTTAGCAAAAAAAAAACGTCTTTGTCATGTCAGGGTAAACAATGTGTTAATAAATAGTAGCACAAGTGCTTGAGGAGACTCCAATATAGTAGCACAAGTGCTTGAGGAGACTCCAATATTTAGTAGGTGCGTGATTTAAGCACCTACAAAGAGATGCTTGCATTGGCTATCTTCAAGGCTCACCAGTAAACTTACTATACTTCATCTAGTCATAAAAAAGTGATATTTTTATGTGTGTGCAAGCAAATTTTTTTAAATTTTAGGTATAAATATCTTATTGGTCACATCAAAATAATATGTGATTTGTCTCAAAAGTATTTGCATAATGTTATAACTTTAGTAGGTCTTATAAATGTATTATAATATAAATATGTAATCAAAGTTATACTTTAGGTTTTGTTTGGATAGGCTAGAATAGATCGAAATTCATATGGGTAGACCCGAGGGAGTACAAAAGTTCCGATCTATTCATATGAATAGGCCAAGATTTTGACCACTCTAACCAAGGCCTTAGGAATTTTATCGACATCTCTTACATCACTTTCGAAATCGGAGATGGTATTTTAAAATCCTGCGGTGCTTCCCAGCCAAGTAATACTCAATTCTTACAGCCGCCTGTAGTAATATTAACATAACGTTGTTGACTCGACTCTGAGGTTAAGCACGAACAATTCAAATGATTGGTTCGGTCTAACCTGTTTGTCCACTTGCCCACTTAATAAAAGGCCTTAGGAATATGGACATCTCACTCTTCTGTAATCCGAGGTGGTATTCTAAAATCACGTGGAGCCAAGTAATGGCTCTCTTCTTTTTAGTTTTTAAAAAACTATTTTGGGTATTGATTTTTTTTAGCTTTTATTATAACTAGTTTTTAAATAGAGTGTCTTTTTAAATGGAGTCTACAAGTTAATTATAGTATACACTATAGCAACTTTATTTATATCAGCTAAAATTATACATAAGTTTCTCTTACACTATACTGTCCCATACAAATAACCAAAAAATCCTAAACTACAGCTATAAACTATAAGCCGTAGCTAAAAAAAAGCTCAACACTCAAGAATCTCGATTCTTACAGCCGCCTGTAGTAATATTAACATAACGTTGTTGACTTCTCTGAGGTCAAGTACGAACAATTCAAATGATCGGTTCGGGCTAACCTATCGATCCACTTGCCCACTTAATAAAGAGAATCGCGAATTGAGCCTCAAATATTGAGGAGAATTTTGGTTGCAAGCATCGACCCTAGCATGCTCGGAGAGGTGCACATGAGCATGCATACATGCCGTTGTAATAGGGAACATGGATGATGGATGCCGATCCCTAGCTATTATGTGATTTAAGCATACGTACCCGATCAAAAATTAAGTTGATGTACTAAATTGATTGCTACAGGACCTGGGGCGAATCTACCCTTCAGGTGAGTCCGGACGGTCGCCCGAGCCGGCGCCTCTCCCCCTGGCAGACAGAACAGGCACAGTGCGACAGCGAGCCGATAGGCAGTAGAATAGACGGACGCAACACACAGTACAACGCTTAGGTCGTCCACTACAGGTCTGTTTGGTTGCCTGCATGCGGGTGGTTCGCACCAACGCATACAGGGAGATAGTGTTTGGTTGGCTGCAGAGAGGAGAGAGCCTGCACGAGCGGATGCAAAAAAACAACTGGAGCCAGGCTAAGGAGGAATGCGGCTGAGGAGAGGAGGAACGCGGCTGAGGAGTTTTCTTACTCAGCCTGGCCACGCTCATGTAGTCTGCATCAGCTCATACAGGCAACCAAACAGGCCCTACTACACTCTAGCTCGTATGGCCCATCAGCAGGCAGCGGCCCAACAGGCGAGTGCAGCCCAGCGGCCAGGGGCGGATGCACATTGTCAAATATGGGGGTATAGCCCTCCGTACTGATTTTAATTTTTATTACTTAGAATCCAGGTTTATACAGTTTGTGCCTCTATACTAAAAACTAGTGTTCCTATGTTAAGAACTATATCTATCTAAAAAAGAAGGCTTAAACATGTTGACAAATTGGAGAGAAAAGTAAGAAAAAACACAAGACATTGACAAAACAAGACACTTCAAAAAAATACATGTAAGTTAAAGTTGGCACGACATAGCATATCAACCGATAATGAAAAGATAATAAAATAACAAGGACTACTTGAACTGATTGAGCGTGGGCCATCAGCCAGTCTAGCACTAAGCCAACTCGGTAATGCTAGCCCAAAGCCCAAGCATCCAAGCCAGCACCAGTCCTAAACCAATTAAGTAGACAACGCCAAGTCCAGACTACACCACGTAACCTTTGGTGAGTTGGTCCTTTCGCCTGCAGTAGTGATAAGCTCGGCAGCGAAGTTACCGTCGTCCGGGAGCACACCAGCCACTTCTCATCTATGCCTACATGCGTCAGACTCAGATGATATGGTTAGATTTCTTAGTGTGTTAATCTTATTGCTTGTATACATGAAACATAAGATCTTAGTGTAAATTTTTATTCTAGATATGTGGCTATCAGCGAAAGGCTGTGAGGCGGCTACTGGCCAGTAGGCCAAGAGAGGCGGAGCGTGGCGACCAAGGGAGCACGACTGGGGCGCGGCAGCCAAGGGAGCGTGGCGGCGGCTGGGGCGGGTGGCTTCCTTTTTATCTCAAGATCAGCTAACATCTGCAACTTCTGCTTTTCCTCAATTCCTATGTTCGCCAAGAATTATTCCTTTGTTTCCTCTCCTTACTGTGTTTGTGTGTGTGCGTGCATGCTTATGGGGGCTGGCGTTTTGCAGATTAGGCTAGTGGGGGTGGTGAACGACAAGGCGGAGCGGACGACGGATGTGTCCTTCACGCTTGATGATGGCACTGGCCGCCTCGATTTCATCAGATGGTGAGAGCATTTCGATAAATCACATACGTCATACGGTTGAGTTCCAAATATATTCTAGGGGGAACATTTTTAGTATTTGCGCTTCAATTGTCATTGCTGGATGTTAGATGTTATTCAAATCTTCCAAGCTTAATCTCTACTAGGACACTGTTCACTCTTATCAGAATGCAAGCAGTTCAAGAATGGGAATTCTGCAAATATTTTACCATTTTTGACTAATTAACCATTTGAGAGACGGTAGGGAAAATATCCTACTGTAAAACACTGATCGTTTGGTGAGACTGTAAAACACTGATCGAGCATAATCAGGGCGGACCCACCGGGTGGGCTCCGGCATACCTTGGGGCCCAGTCGGCAGCCGAACTCAGTACCTGTGCGTGCCTGCTGACGGTTCGCCTGCCGGCTGCCGCACGCACCGCCTCGATCCGGCGGAAGCTGAGCCGGGCGCAGACGGAGCGGGAGATACTGCAGCTGCTGGACCACCCCTTCCTGCCCACCCTGTACGCGCACTTCGAGACGGACAGGTTCGCCTGCTTCATCATGGAGTTTTGCCCCGGCGGCGACCTCCACGCGCTACGGCAGCGGCAGCCCGGCAAGCACTTCCCGGAGCACGCGGCGAGGTACTTAACTCCTTTTCATGTCCCATTTCAATTGATTCCTTGCTTTAGGCTGGTGCTTTTGATCGGAATTGCAGGCAACTAGCTCAAGTTTAGGGCTTTAATCATCATGATCTATCCAATCCAATGCTGTACAACGTTTCAGAGTTCGGCACTGCAGGGATTTTTCTGCATTGCCATGAAAACCAGCAACAGCAAGGTTGGAGCAGTCAGGTCTCAGGTCTAAAAGTTACTAAGATTTGGGTCTTGCAAGTGCTTAGGGACCTGAGTACAAGATTATCGAAATAGTTAGTGCTGATTGCGATATGATGGGATGAATTTCAGGATTTGTCATAAATGGTTCGCTGGATTTCGAGTTACCGTGTCCATAAACGAAATGGGTTGCCATTGTTCAGCATTGTTCCGAGGGCTCTCCACCATTACAATCAGCCAATTTGTACTGCTTGTGAAACGTGCGATTACCATTTCGCCACTGTCTAATTGATGTTGTGAAACTTGATTAATATCTAAATTAACAAACGTAGACAGCATGTGTTGGCAGTTTTATTGTGCTAGTTAAAGTTGATATCTTTTTCCCACTGGCCCATTCATGCAATAGAACTTGATATTTAAATTAACAAACATAGACAGCTTGTCCAATTTGTCTCCAAAGTATTGTTTGTTACTCTGAAGGAAACTCTTTTCATATGTACAACCTTTTACCACACACTTGCTGTTAATGTATAGAATATAGAACAATTTGCAAGTATCACATGATTATCCTACTTGGTTTACTAAGCAATGGAGTGCCTATACGTTCTGCTTAATGACATTTGATTGATCCACCAAAGCTTTATTGGTGTGTTCTTCTCTGCAGCTTGAAGTATAATTCTTTTCGCGTTTGCAGGTTTTACGCCGCTGAAGTGCTTCTTGCGCTAGAGTACCTTCACATGCTTGGAGTGGTCTACAGAGACCTGAAGCCAGAGAAGGGACGATGGCCACATCATGCTCTCGGACTTTGATCTCTCCCTTCGTTGCGCAGTCTCACCGACACTGGTGAAAGCTTCCCTGTACTCTGATCCCAGCAGGGCTAATTACGGTACAAATTTTACAATTATTTATCGAATTGGCAAATGGTTTTACCGAATTGCATATGAAAATTTTGGTGCGGCATACCTTTTGGTAAAATCCTGGGTCCACCACTGAGCATAATATACATTATTGCTATGTGCAAGTTAATTAAATTGTAGCTTTGTTATACCCTGAGCTGTCCATCACTAATCACTTTACCAATTTAATAAGCAATGCTACAGTTGCGGACTTATTTGTAATACTACTAATTCATCTATCTTTCACAATTGACATGTTACTTCTTCTACGATTCATCTACAACCGTGCATTAAGATTCATTGGTGATGTATTTTTCAAAGTCCTACAATTATCTACATATGTTTGCATGAGAATTATAGTTGTTGCTTCTATTTTGTGTCATATGCTCTTATTAATATGATTGTAACGTAATTTGATCATAGATTGTTTTGCTTTTGGGTAATATTGTTGCTTCATGCTTCTAACTCCGCCCTAACTGCATTTTATTTCTAGGTCCACCACTGTACAGGACTCATAGCGATGGCACAGTGCTAGTTACTCAATGGTTATTTTATACCATGAGTGCAACAAGGACACACACACGCTCAACACCTCATCCACACTCACACACACACACACCTATGTGGATATGTCCAATACACACGTCCAGAGTAGACAAAGACTAAGAACTCTAGGAGCGTGGGCACGCGCTTTGACCACTGAACATACCCACGTATGCGCGTGTACTTAGATGCAATATTCATGTGCCCCCCGAAAATGCGTCGTCGCTGGCTCGAAATCGGATGGGCGAGGCGGCCATGGCCCTCCTCAGCCAACTAAGCAAACACTCAAACACAGCTAGTTACTCAGCCCCGCTCATTTCGGTTTGAGCTTTTCGTTTCTGGCTTATTTTTTATTATTTCTAAATTTCATTTTTTTCTGGCTTTTTAGCTTTTTGAGCTTTTTTTGCCGGTTCTTTTTTCGGTATTCATTTGCGTTGTCTGTAATGGGCTAACCTATTTTTCTATCTTTATTTTTTAAAATTTAGTTATGCCAAATAAACCACCATCAGTTACAGTATAATTTTAGCCAGCTACAGTGCAATTTTAACCATAAGCCAGCTTATTTCAGCCCAACCGAGTGGCACCTCAATGGTGCTACACTAAAACTACAATCCACAAGGATGCTAGTTTGCTAAGTGGTGCTCTCTACAGTACATTGTTCAATCCAAAACGTTCATTTCCAGTCTAACAGTTACTACCTCCATCTACAAGTCCAGTGCGCATATCTAGAAAGCATATTATTTAAATAATATTTAATATAATTAGATTATAGTTACTCATATTAGATAGATATAGTACCTCTCTTTCTATTAGAGATAAATATGATTTAATTTTATTAAATATTACTTAAATAATGTACTTTCTAGTATAGATATCGAACTTGTATTATAGGATAGAGGAGTACAATGCTAATAGCCTACACGGAAAGAGTGATCAGCAGTCTCTAAAACTTTGTTAAGACCTTCTCAATAGGTCCTAGTCAGTAATGTCTATAGTATTAATTAGTATGCTAACTAGGATTTATGATAAGACGGAGGGAGAATTAAAGAAGAGGGGGAAGTAGTGTCTTATGAAACACATTACTTGAGCACAAAATCCAACAGAAAAACATCGAATTTGGTGAGGTGAAGGAGAGGGTAAGGGAGAGAGAAAGTGAGCTATTTTCTAGTGATGTGGAGGGGCATGGATATTGCTTTACAATATCTTGATTAGGAATGCCCTAATAGCACGACACAAGTACCATGCAACACAACGGTGAAGGACATCAGACCTGTTCTTTTGGGCTGCGATTTATAGCTTTTTGCTCTAATACAAGTGCTCGTACGAACGAACTAAAAGCCGATAAGTCGCTTCTAAAAGATTACTCCAATAAATGCTTCAAACGGCGGTGAAGAAACCGACTCTTTTATTTGTCCAAAAAAGTCATAAATAATAAGCTATAAATCATTAAGCTAAAATAAACTAAAAGAACATATGCATCAAATCCTTTCAGGAAGCAGCCCAACCTGAAATCCTTGGCCTGCCATGATGCCCACGCCGTCTCGATTAGGGCCTTGGCCCCCAAATCTCCCTAACCCAATCATCCAATTTGATGCGAGATTTTCTAACTTATTTGCCACGTTTCAGGTTTTGATAGACCAAATTAGCTGTCTCTTTGCTACTTGGAGCCTAAAATTGTTGCAGAAGTAATTTTCGTTTTGGTTTCTAAGTTTGACTATGCTATATACTTTTGAGTCTTTGGTCTATCAATGTTTCTCTGTTTCTGCGTGTGGCGACTGCTATAATTGTTCTAGATGGAATTAACAGCTCTTTATTTAACTAGTACGGTCATTACATAAGATGATAAGATGGTTTGGATAGACTCCAAACTTCCAACAGCAAATAATCGAATCTACAATGGATTATAATCTAATTTGTAAGCACCTAAGTTATTTGGGTAAGAATCAAAGTTCAAATACCACTGTCCATATGTTTTTTAAGACTTCGATCTACAGCCTCTAGGATGGATAGGTACAGTACCACACACCTTTTACCTTTTAGCTACACTTTTGACCATCCCTTCACCCAAACATTAGCGCCTACCGGTAGTGTTACAAAGTAGGAATTGAAATCATAGCTATTAAGAACCACCACTAGTAGATTTAAGGTGGAAGGCTTAATTCGTAGAACCGGTCTAATTAGTTTAGACTTACCTCAATGTGGACTAGGGGAAACCGGCAAGTCTTTAAACATCACGGTAAAAAGGAACCACGTTAACTGTGGTTTGTTTTCTTGTGCTCAATTTACATTCAAGCAATTTAAATTCATAGAATTAAATTGATTACTTATCATTCTAGAATCACAAACCTTTATATAGACTTAAGGTGTTGGTGCACTTAGGTGAACCTAGTTGTACATGAGGCATGACCATACAATGTCAATACCTACACTACGTACTTGCAGTGGTACGTCCCGCGCACGACGTGTAGGCTGATAGGGTCAGTACCACAGCATCCAGAGGATGTCATGCATGAGGCCATTGTACGTGCAGGTCCTGACAGACCCTAGGCGGCACGCCAGGATGAGACGGTAAAATATTTTTCGCAACTTGCTTCCACGCCTACACATCTTTAACTCAATCTTCATTCCCTTTTAGTACGACTGCTTTCACCGTATCCACACCGAGGCTGCTGACACTCTACGACGTGGGAGGACAAACACCATCGGTCGCCTCCTAGACTCCATACATGCCATCTATGATGACACGATGGTGGGAATGAGAGCCATCAATTGTGGTCGGCACAGCAACATTGACATACAGTTAGGCAGACACTAAGGACAGTCTCCACCCCCAGCACCCTCCGCACCTCCCTTCGCACCTCTCTCCACATGTCCGTTGCACTCTGGCAGACATCCCAGCTACTCGGATGCTCCATCCACCTTGGCCCAGCAGTATGGGAGTTACAAGTAATTTGTTCATGCACTTAATTACAACATATCTCTCAGTACCTTTTTTCTTGTAGTACTTGCGAGGGGACAGCAGTTTGCTTAGTCGTCATCATCATGGAAGGAGACGTAGGACCAGACATCCTCGCTGAGCCGATGGGGGCCGACTCCTGACAGTGACCCTAACTCGCCCTAGTGTCTGAAGACCATGTTACCCACGTTCACACATGATGTTCAGTCCAGCCTACGTGAGTGTGATGAGTGGTTCGGCTAGACGTACCAAGGACACATCGTGCAATAGTACAACGGCGATTGGGTTGGACGATCACCATCCGCGTAGCCGTATACACTAGTACAATGTAACATACTTAACACCACATATGTCTACGCTGCGCTGCACTAACACAATGCACGAAATCCATAAGTCTAAATAGAGCAACTCGGACATCAAGGCCAGGGTCCATCATCCACATTTCCGACTCCCCAAGTATATGCCTTCAAGTAGTACTATGCACTACAAACGTCTCAACAACTACCCTAACCCAGTTGTGCCATCTGAGTAGGATGTGGACCACTCTACGATGGATTCGTTGAGCAGTATTCTAAACAGTTGAAAGATCAAGTTCCGTTTAAGATGGTTTTAGTGATAATGACAAATACTATTATGATGTTTCGGTGATAAGGACAAATTTATATATGAGACTAATATGTTTATTTAAGTATATTAATACTTAGTCTCATTTGGATGAAAAGGTGAAATTATTGAGGTATGCATTCGATATCTTTCTTATAATCTTGTTGCATTTCTCATATTCAAATATATGATTAAATGACAAATCTATATGTGAGACTAATATGTTTGTGTAAGTATATTATTGCTTAGTTCCATTTAGATGAAAAGGTGAAATCAAATAGGTATACATTTGAAATCATATTTTCATATATTAATGCATTTCTTGGATCCAAAATATAGATTAAACTCCACAAATAGTCCAAAATAAATATGTGCATATGTCTTCACTACACATACTTGTATGTACACATTTAGGGGGGTTTACTCTATGTTTTAAGATTTCATAAGTATGAATCCATGTTTCCTTTAATACACATATTTAGTATCTTTACTTTGAAACACATCAGTTGAGTATATATAGTATATGTTGTTTATATATACTTATTTACAATTAGGTTGTCATCTAACTTCTCCATTATGTGTTAATAGTTTGATGATTATTGATAATCGGATAAGTAAGTTTTGCTTAAAGCTTATCTTAGAATATAAAAGTGTTGTGTACATGTTGTATACTCGCAACTCAATATTTCTATCTCACTATTTATTGGAATTGTCATGAATTACCAAAAAAGGGAACATTGTTGAATCTAGTCACTCTATTATGTGTTAATGGTGAAGTTTAGTAATTGATGGCAATCGGTTTGTGGACTAACATTTTTCATGAGTTGGATGAATAGGTTAGATTCCACAAATGAGGATGACTTCATATGTTGAAAATCATTTAGTCTAGATAGAAGATGGCTTCATGTGTTGAAAACCATCAAGAAAAGGATGCATCGTGAGTTGATGCATGTCCAAGGGGAGATGATCATGTGTTGATCATCAAATCAAGTAAAGACAATCATGTATTGATGGAGTTGAAGAAAATGATGCATCAAAAGTTGAAAAGATATGACTAGCTAGGGCTAAAAATGTGTTCCTAGTCTTTTACCGATCTTGGTGTTTGGTTGGAAGACCAGATTGCTAGTATAGACTGTCGTACTATCAAGAGGGGTCATGTCTAGTAACTTGAGTCTCATCATGCGTTGATAGCTCAATCTCACTTGCTCTAGCTCTCTTAGCATGATGCTTATATTTGTGAATGTGTTTGGCAAATAGTTGAAGCTCATGTGTGAAATCCTTGTAACATGGGACTATACATAGCAAATATGTTTTGCAAGTGTTTAAAGTCCATGTTTCCTACTCTTTGTTGTATGAGGCTTATATTTATAAATGTGTTTTGTAAATGGTTGAAGCTCATATATAATCCTTGTAGCATGTGACTTAGGTTTGCAAATATGTTTTGCAAATGTGAGGAGTCTATGTACCTATTCTTTGTGTCATGATTTCAAAAGTGTGCAAATGTGTTTTGCAACTTATTAGGAATCATGTTTGGTCGTTGTGTGCATGATACTATAGTTTGTAAATGTGTTTTACAAAATCTGTTGAGATATTTGCACTTATCAGGAAAATCGAAATTACCGCATGTGTAGCGGTATTACCAAATGTTGGAAGTACCGGTTCTATGTGAGTGGTACTACCGGACATCGAAAGTCTCGGCATGTGTTGTGCGGTACTACCAAGTGTGAGTGGTTTGATCGGCTCTGTGTGAGCGACTCGTCTAGCCATTGGAGTACCGGCTCTATGTGAGCGGTACTACCAGAAGGTGGAAGTACCGACGTGTGTTGCACGGTACTACCGGACTTCGGAAGCTCCGGATTTTTCTGTGATATATTTTTTCTAGAGAGGCACCTGTGTGATGGTCTTCTTCTCCCCGTGAAATTGGTAGTTCCGCATGTGTGGAGCGATACTTCCGATTATCGGAAGTACCGGAGAATGAACGGTAGAACTTCCGATTTTGACTGTAACGGCTAGTTTTTCTAACCATTGCGAGGGGACCGGAAGTACCGGTCGTATAACGGTGGTACTTTCGGTTTCACTAATTTTCAGAGATTTAGCTCCAATGGCTAGTTTTCTTGTGTAGAGTATAAATACCCCCTTGTGGCCAGTTAGAGGTGTAGTTACTTGACCCATTTCTATTCTCTTGAGCTAGTGTGAGGCTCTCCACTCAATTGTGCATGTGTTGCACTTTGTGAGTAAGGAGAAGAGATCTAGATTGCATGTGTTGCATCTAGAGGTAGACTTAGTGTCCATTTGAACTTGTGGATTCATTGCACGTGGTGAGAGTCAAGCGAGGGGCTTGACCTGTTACTCTTGGAGTTTGCCGACTCCTAAACGACGTTGGAGGCGTCGTGTGCGATGATCTTCTCAGGAAGATTATGACAAGACTCAGAGAAGTGTGAAGGTTAGAGCTCACCTACCTGGAGCGGGAAAGAGCTACCACTAGTGGATTTGAGGTGGAAGGCTTAATTCGTGGAGCCGGTCCAATTAGTTTGGACTTACCTCAACGTGGACTAGGAGAGACTGGTAAGTCTCCAATCACCACGATAAAAAGAGACCATGTCAATTGTGGTTTGTTTCCTTGTGCTCAATTTATATTCAAGCAATTTACATACATGGAATTAAATTGATTGCTTATCATCCTAGCATTGCAAACTTTGTTATGGCCTAAAATTGTTGGTGCACTTAGGTTAACTTAATTGAAATAGGCTTTGTTTGTGCTAAACCAAATTGATTTAAACTTTCACATTGTTTACTTGGTTTAGATAAATAGAAAAGGTATTGAATTGTTAATAATAATTAGAAGAGATTTTTAGACTGCCTATTCACCCCCTTCTAGTTGACCTTCTCGATCTTACATCGACCCTTCGTCGTACACCTACGCAGAGTCACCCGCAATCCCGCCTCCGATGCAGCCCTCACACTATGAGTTATAAGATGCACACTATTCCCCTGTCAGGTTCTCCTTCTTCGAGGATCACCTACGCCGTCGGAGTAAGCGACGGACTGATGCACCATGAGTTCATGTATACTGCCTTCGGTAGTGTTGCGTTGTTACCTGCACTACTTTATACGATGCATATTTGTATAATGCATATCCATGCCACCTTGTGTAAATAACATTCTTTTTATTGGAATGTGCTTCTCAAATTCTTTTGCCAGTTAAAACAACATCATTGGAATACACCACCTTATGCAAATAACATTAAAGTTAAAGGAAAAATAATTAACCTTCATGTCACTCACTTAAAATACAATTTTAATTCAAGTATACCTTGCAGATGAATTGGATATCCCTCAAAAATAATTTGTACTCCACTATCTTTTTCATCAAATCCAAACATCACTACAGGCTACATAAAATGATGTCATTTCATGCAAAAAAAACATCTTTAATAAAAGAGCCATAGTAAAATGCAATTTTGCATGATATAATAACCACTCTATCTCTACCTCGGCAAGACTCACAGCACTACACAAGATTACAACCAACACAAGACTCACAACACTACATCTTCAAGATAACGACCAACACAAGAAAGAAACACCACATATCATTAGGTTCATCTTGTTCTCCAGTCTATCAAAACGATGCCTCATCTCCACCATTTCGCTACCCCTATCACAGCTTTCTCCTCTGGAACAATGGCGTGCCTCATCCTCATTTCATCTTCCCACACCTAGAATCGGCAACCGCTTGGGCCATCCTGCAATTCAATATAGAAAAAGGTTTCCTAACATCTTTATAATGATTGAAAGCAACTCAAACCAAACTGACTCACCGAGTAAAAGGGGCACTTGTAATAGCGGTGTCCAGGATTCGCGGCCATTTGTGAGATCTTACGTTTCACAAGCATGTTGCATTTTGGGAAACTCAGTACGGGTGCCGATGAAGAGGCACTCTGTTGGCTCATCTCGACATCTAAGGGAGGAAGAAACAAGGCCAAGGTACAGAGAATGTGGAGAAATGCCTTGAGGAGGGGAAGGATAATAATAAGGAGAAGTGCCTAAGGAATTGCTCCCTTTTATAGCCCGAAATCTCCACTCCTTTGCTACCAAACAGCCACTTCTTTGGCATCAGCAAATAGGCATTTTGCGAGGGCAAAACAGTATTTTTGCATCACTAAGGGAAGACACATAATGGCCTGCATGCAGCTTTTCGTAGTGACAAGACTAAACGGGCTAGCTTTGCATAGTGACAAGATCAAATAAGACAGCCTTGCGTAGTGATAATATCAAACGGGCTAGCTTTGCCTAGTGACAAGATCAAATGAGACAGCTTTATGCAGTGACAAGACCAAACAGACCAGCTTTACATAGTGATAAGACCAAAGGAGATAGCCTTGCGCAGTGACAAGACTAAATATGGTAGCTTTGTGCAGCGACGTGATGTTATGCTGGTCTACGAATCATCTAGCACCCTACTGCCTTGTGGATGTGAAATTGCCCAAATAGAAATGGACTTGCAAAGTGTATGCCATGTCAACTAAGTCTATAAGTACTACCCCTTCCGCAGCGTGGTTTCCTGCACCACGACTGCAACATTATATCGCTAGTGTGGAGAAGCAATGAAAGGAGATCACCCTACTCACAAGGGCTGCTACAGCCCAGGAGAAATAAGCAGAGCATGCCAGGAGACCACCTCCCCAAAGTGAAGCCCCCTGTGCCTCCAACCCTAACCCATACCTCAATATTCCTATCGAGCATTTGTCGCAAGATCCGCCTGTGAGGGAGACACCCCCTCTGCTGGTGCAGAGACGCATGCAAGTTATTCAAGTTCAAGGAGTGGTTGAGCTTGGGCATGCGTTACTAGGGTTGTGGTAACTACGCCTGGGACTATCCCGATCGTCGTTGGGACATGGCCCGCTACCAGTAGCTAGTAAGGACAGTTACAGTACATTCTCCCACTAGTTCTCTTCTATGGTATGCACTAACAAGCTCTCCCCTCTTTTCATAGTCTCTGGATTTGCTATGCACGTACCACAAATGGATCGACTGGGAGATCCACTCACATGACCAGTGGACTCTAGATTGCGAGGAGTTGGAAACCCAGACGGCACACGAGAGGATAGAGGAGCGACGGCGCAACGAAGATCGAAGTGAGTATATTCGACAGAAGACACAAGCTCAGCTAGAGGTGTGCAGGTGCAGGGAGCGTGAGGCTCACGAAGAGGAGCGTGAGAGAAAGCGCGAACTAGCGGCCAAGGCGAGCGCGACTGGCAAAGACTACAACACAACCTCAGGAAAAAGGGCAAATGGTCGCGGTCCATGCAGTAGAATGGGCCATTCCGTAGTAGCCCGCCATTCTACCCCCAAGATATTCCTTTCTCCAACATGCATGCATTCCTACATGGTCCAGATGCATATTTCGTTGTGTGCCCTTGTAGTATCATTGTTAAAAACAAGATCCAACAAGCAAGTTTTTGAAGGAATGCGCGTAGGCTACGAAAGCAGAAAACAAAACTTTTCTACCGCGCACACCAGGACATCATGCTAAGGAGGGATCATGGATCGTTACCACTAGACGCGCAGCGCAGCGGAAGAAGAGTTGGAGAAGCCGATCCAACCACGCGCGTCGAGGTAGAAGTGGAAGTAGCCGATCGTCCCAACAGATCGTCTCTCCACGCGATCAACCACACCACGAGCGGATCCAATCAGTAGGTTGTTGATGCCGATCAACGCCGCAACGAGCGGCGCCT